>CAUYLG010057987.1:0-69522 GCA_963573385.1 Cacajao melanocephalus | reverse complement strand
ACTTTTAAAATAGGTGTAATGTGATACTGAGAAAAATGTATGTTTTGTGGATTTAGGGTGGAGAGTTCTGTAAATAATTGTTAAGTTTACTTGTTCCAGGTCTGAGTTCAAGTCCTGGATATCTTTGTTAATTTTCTATCTCGTTGATCTGTCTAATATTGACAGTATAATGTTAAAGTCTCCCATTATTATTGTGTGGGAGTCTAAGTCTCTTTGTAAGTCATTAAGAACCTACATTTTTCTCAGTAGCACATTACACCTATTTTAAAAGTGACCACATAATTGGAAGCAAATCACTCCTCAGCAATTGCATAGCATTTCACAGGTTTAAATAAAATATTGGTTGGCTGCTTGTTATTTTCATCCCTTATTCCTTCCTGTCTCCATTGTTAAGCACAGTTATTGTCATAAAAGAGGTTTTTAATACCCATTTTTAGACTGCATTCTAGCCTGGGCAATAGAACAAGAATCCCGTTCTCTCTCCCTCTTTCTCCTCCTCTTTCTTTCTCTCTTACATTCTTTTTTTTTCTTTCTTTCACTCTCTTTCTTCTTTTCTCTCTTTTTCTTAAAAAAAAAAAACCTGAAGAAAACATGGTTCATACTTAGAAAAGTAGAAAAACTTAAGTTTCTCTAGCAGACTGAAGAAGAAGAAATAGAATTGTGGAAAGTGGATGTACTGGCTTGAATATATAAAATAAAGCCAGAAAATCCACAAAATTATTATGTTTCATGGGAAGGCTCCAGAACATACTATTTGCCAAAGCCATAAAGAGCAAACTGGTGAGAGGGCTGCAACCTCACTCAATTGTTCTTTCGTGGCTCTCTTTTTTAGGCTAGGGCTGATGGTAGGATGGGTTTTACAGAGTTAGCATATTAATTTCCAGGAGGATCTGGCCTCAAAGTAATAGAGGAAAAGAGGCTGGGCTTCTCTGACAAGAAAATTGGGGACCATATTATGACAGAAAGTAGAAAAGTCAGAGAGAGAGCCAAGGGAAGGTGACCTTCCAGGAGTTGTGAAGATGATTAATAGAATATGGTGCTCTTCAGTGCACGCTATGGATAGTAACTGAGTGCTATGGATAGTAACAGAGGACAGCAATAGTGAAGAGGCAGCTATTTTGGAATTATTATTAGCTGTAATGGTATATTTCAAAATAGCTAAAAGAGGGTTATAAATGTTTGTACTACAAGGAAATGGTAAACATTTGGGTAAGGGATATAGTTATCAGCTTGATTTGATTATTCTACAATGTTTACATGTGGAAACATCACATAGCACTCCATAAATACATAGAATTACTATTTTTCAATTAAAAATAAAATAAAACTAAAACCAAAAAAGAATGGAGAAGAAGGAGGCTGAGGGCAATCGATCACTCTAATAAAAAGTTGCTCAGTTCCAAGTCCTGAGCCAATATCCAGATCTGGAAACTACTCTCTGTAGTCTATTCCTTTAAGGCCACTAACTGATCATGGAGACTTTACCCTCATGACCTAACTACTTCCCAAAGGCCCTGCTTCCACATAGCATCCCAGTGGGCATTAGGACTTCAAATTATGAATTTTAAGGGGACACAATCATTCAGTCTGTAGCCCCCTAAGTGATTGTGTATTTGGAATGCCCACTAGAAAGCCCATATTGAGCTGGGCTTACTATGTCTTAAAAACAGATGCTCTAGCAGCACACCGTGAAATAAAAAATAGTGCCTCTCCTGTTGTGCTCAAGCAAGACTAGAGGATGCAGGTCAGCTGCACCGCTGGGTAGCACAGACTTTCACATCACCTTTCACTGTAGTACTTCTATGTGTCACCTGTAGATACATAGGGAAAGTTCTAATTAACCAGCTGAAGGAAAAGAAAGAAGGTTGGTTAAGGTTGTGTTAGGGTTGTATTAGGTCATTATTTTGGGTAAAAGCTAAAACTGGATGGTGGTTGCATCACAGTGACATTTGAGGATGGCCTTAAAAAAAGTAGTGAGGGGCAAATATCCCAATGAATAAAGCTGGAAATGGTTCACCTGATCTCTCCACTTTGAAGTGAAAGTGATAATGTATGTCAGTGGCCCGGAAGGGAAAGGATTAGAAAACTGCAAATGAGAAACTGTACGGTAGAGGAATGTGGTTGAACATATCAGAGTGGGTGCAAAGTGTGAAAGTTTTTGTATTAGCAAACACACACACACACACCCCAAAAAGCACCCACTATGGAATAAGCACTGAAAAGCCAAAGTAGACAAAAGGACTGAATCAATTCATGTCAGCCTGTCTTTGTTAATGTTCTTTGCATCCCTTCCTTCTAAAGGAGAAACAATGTTTCTGATGAAAACACAATAACTCTTTTTCTCAAGACCAGGCAGTAAATTTTCCAGACCCAAACCATTTTGTAGGGTGAAGTGGTGGGAAGGGAGATATTAGAGCTGCCAGTGACTGATTGGATGAAATTCTTAGAAGGCCCAACTTGGCTAATGAGCCCAACGATACATACTTCAACAACTCTGACAGTAATGAACTGAGAGTTTATCTCTATCTGCCAGACTCCTATGCCCATCTCACCTTTGGCTTTTCATGTGAAATGTATTCATTAGCTCCTCAAATTCAAATATCTCACAAAATAGAAAGTGAGGACTATTGAAGAGTCCTCTATATATTTTTCATAAAGGTGATTTTATATTGAAAGGGTGATGTATGAGGAAAAGTAGACAATAGTTCACCTTGTTTCTCTTCTTATTATCTTATAGGTGGTTGAGTGTATTTTTCCTTTCTCCAGTCTATGTAAAACTTTATTTTTAATAAGATAGAAATTTAAATTATTCAAAAATCATACCCATTGTCTACATTTACTAAGTTTTAAATTCTAGAACATTGGGATCTTACAGTCTTCCTAGAGCAAGCAAAGTCCAGAATATACACTTTTTTGGCAGTAGGGATAGAAAGAAGCTCCTGCATTCTCCAGCACAGACAGAGTTACCTTAATTATGCCAAATAGGACCTGAGCTGAGTGAAGAAGCTTCTTTCCTGGCCACCTCTTGGTTCAACATGTACTCCTTTAAAGGCCTCTTGTATTCGTCATTCATTTGTTTGATTTTATAGCTAAATTTCAAAGTTTTCAAAGGCAGTAAACGATATGTGCATTCATATTACCAGTGGAGGGCATTTTTAAAATTTCTAGTTGGATAATACTCTTTTTTCTTCAAAATCAGTGAAACACATGCTTTTTTTCCATGAGAAAGTTGATAGGTTAAACAGATCAAAGAGGAGCTATTCTGTTTAAAAAGTAGGGGGATATCACAATAGCACATTTTTTCCCTTGAAGCAACCCTACTAAACTCACAGAATTCTTGAGAGTTCAGTTTGAAGACCACTGACAGAACATCCTCTCCTTACGTTAAAGGTGAAGGAATTTAGAGATGCTGTGTATCTACCACAGTATGAGGCAGTCAGCAAAACTGTTGAGTAGACTAAATTTAAACATTGTTTAAGATAGTACTCTTGAGTCTATAATGGCGTGTGCCACCTTTGAAAATGGCATAAAGAACATAAACTTTAGACTCCAATAGACCAGGGTTCTCCAAGTTTGTTACCTTCTTCAAGTCTCAGTTTCTTTAATTGTAAAATGAGTGTTAACCCTATCTCATATCATTTGTTCTGCGGAATAAATTAGAAGAAACATAATGGCACCTATTGTGGGGCCTGGTTATATTAAAAACTTGAAAACTGCTAGCTTCTTTCTCTCAATTAATTTTACTTTTGCCTTGGATAGCATATAATGTCATAGTAAAATAGATAAAGAGCCCTGCATCATCCCAATACTCCTGTATTATTTGTCAGTTTCTGTATTAGTAGAATGGAAATGGACTTGGCATCAAGCACATTACAACAGACACTTAAGCAACAAAAAGCTGGTGACTTGTTAACCATTAGCCCAGATGGCAAAATATTTATGGCCTTATAGTGGGGAAATACAGAAAGAATAGGACTGTGGGCCTGAAGAAAAAAAGTGAAGCTATCTATACCTAACCCTTCAATAAAGAGTACTCATGAATATTTATTTTATTTTTTTAAAATATATCTGGAGCCTTTTATAAATTTACGAAAAAAGAGATAAGAAAAAAGTGAAACAAACAAGACTCTAAGGTAACTGACCACCCTGACATTTTTGGAAAGGCTTTTGAAGGCCATTAACACTTTTTCCTAGACATCCTATAGATGATTCACAAACACCAAGATTATTTTATTTACATTGATTATGTTTTTCATTAATGAAAGAAGAATATTTATGCCAAAAATGTCAACATAAATCAATACCAAGAATTGATTTAGCTTTGTTACTCTTAAGTGCTTTCCAACACTTAGTAAAAAATATCTAGACAAGAACAATGAACACACAGTCCATTATCTCATAACCTTAAAAATACTTAATGGCTTACTGGCACAGTGTGAAGATACCTTCTATTAAGAAAAAATAAAGGTTACTATTTCAATACTGCTATTTTGTGTAAAAAAAAAAGCAAACATGTATGCATTTTTTCAAGAATATGAAATTGATTCATTATCATATTACAGTGTTTGCTGTTTTGAATATTATAATGTTCACTTTTTAATGTTATCTTTTCATAATGTGTCTTTTTGCTAGGGACTGCCATAACAAAATACCACAGATTGGCTTAAACAAGGGAAAGTTATTTTCTCTTTGTTCTGAAGGTGGGAAATCCAAGATCAAAGTTTGACAGGACTGATTTTTCCTCAGGTCTCTCTCCTTGCCTTACAAATGGCAGTCTTCTCACTGTGTCCTCATGTGGCCTTTTCTCCATGCTATTGCATCTTGTGTCCCATTCTCTTTCTTTCTTTTTCTTTTAAGGACAGCAGTCATATTAGATTAGAGTACCTACTGTTGACCTTATTTCAACTTAATTATCTTTTAAAGACCCTATCTACAAATATAATTGCATGGGTTGGAGGACCTCATTTAACTTTAATTACCATTTGAAAGGCCTTATTTCCATATATGGTTACATTCAGAGGTTCTTGGGGTTGCGACTTCAATATATGAATTTTGAGGGACACAATTCAACCCATGATACTTTTCAACTTTCTAACATACAAAGTGACTAGTCGATGAGTTCCACAATTGCTATTGGATTTTAACATTTGTTTATAACTTCAGAGACTTGTTTAGGCTACTAGGTGGGTGGACTTCTTCTCTCTATGCCCAAGGAAAGTTTCTACCTATGCTCTGTAATTGTATCAAGAGAGATGGCCAATTTGCTTATGGTCTAAGTGTAAATATTTATTTTTGTGCCTATGTTTCTTTCTGTGTGGTCCTGCATAACATTATATCCTGTCAAACACCTATGGGTAGGAATTTCCAAATTGTCTGATTTCTCCAGAAACAACTTGATAGTTGTGAGTTGGAACATTGTTGTGCGCAATCTGTTACAATCTGTGTGGCTTCAGGCACACGGGCACGATGTATGTGTAGCAGCAGGAGGTGCATGCATATGTCTTTGTGCAAACTCTTTCATTTTCATTTTCCCTTTTCATTTTCTGAAGTCTCTTTTTAAGTTCTTCATATTCTGTGTTCTTTTACCATAGAATTCATGCTTTTGCAAAGTATAACAGAGTTCCTCTTCCATGCCCAGTCCATCACATTCTTGGAATTTCTACTATCATAGACGTAGGGTGATATTAATGCAATCTTACTCTGCTACTTAGTCTTATTTGGACACTAATACAGGTAATGTGTGAGTTTCATTTCCCCTCTTAGGATGAGAATGTGTTAATAGAAATAATTGGTTCCTCAAATATAATTCTTTGATCACTAGCAATGCTAGTGCTAGCTCTTCTCTTAAAGCAGTGGCTTTCAAACTTTTTTGATCATGACCCACATTCAGATTCAGCATGCAGATACCTACATATCAACAGTGATCAATTGACTCCACTGGCATTTGATGTCTTGAGTTCACATGAACAGTCAAAATCATGAGACACAATAGGTTTCACTTATCTTTAAGACACAATAAGTTCACTTATCTTTAAGAAATAATGCTCGAGAGGACCAAACACAGCATGCACAGAAACAGCAAAATGGAGGTTTCGTGAGCCCCAGGCCCAACTTCTAATGTCATAATTATTCTGTTTGAAACATGCAAGGTCATGAAAGATAAAGCTTAATGTGAGCAGATGAATTTGACTTGGGGAAAGTATCAGCTCTGAAATCCCTTCAGTTTGTATGTTAGCTATTCACATAGACCTCAAGTACCTATTCCTAGCTAATCTTGGGAATTCCTAAGGAATACATTACTAGTGACCATTTTCTGGAGCAGCTTTCTCTCATCAATGCCAGGTTTTAATTAGTCTTGGCCACAAGGGACATGCAGTTGGTCTGTAACATAGTTCTTGGCCAATTTCCCACTGGTCTTGGCAGAGAAAACCAAGCAAATATAGATGGTTGAAATAAAAATAGTAAATAATGTTATCTTAAATGGTGGAATTCGAGTTGGACTATGATACTTTATGTTCAGTCTTAACATAGAGGTTATTCCCACAATCGCTCTTTTTACTTTCTGGTCGTCTCCCCATTACCACCACTCTCACTATCTTCACCATCACTATCATCATTAGCATTACTATCTCTTACTTACTATTACCAGGGTGCTGCTGCAAAAGCTCAGATAATCTCTTAGTCTGTTTTGTGCTGTTACAGTAGAATACCTGAGACTGGATAATTTATAAGGAACATGAATTTATTTCCTGCATTCTGGAGGCTGGAAAGTCCAAGTTCAAGATGCCAGCATCTGTTAAGGGCCTTCTGGCTACATCATCCCATAGCAGAAGAACGGAAGGGCAAAGAGAGGGCAAGGGAGAAACAAAAGGGGGCCAAACTTGTCTTTTTACAAGAGACCCACTCTCATGATATCAACATAAATTTGTTCATGAGGGTGAAGTCCTTATGACCTAATCACCTCTCATTAGGCCCTACCTCCTAATACTTCCTTTGGAGGTTAAGTTTTCAATGCCTGCCTTTGGGGAGACGCTATCAAACCATAACAAAATCAAAACGTAGAATGTATTAAAGAGCTGCTTTTCTACAACCATTGTCCTTTAAAATGGTTGACCCCAATGATATATAAATGACTTTCAGTTAAAAAGTTTGAAATGCACTGTTTTTGAATTCTCACAAATCTAACATAGATAATTTATGAAGAGATATGAATATAGAGAAGAAAGGCACTTTATACAATTGGTCACAAAATGCTTCATATTTAGACAGCAAGGCACTCCAATCTAAGAGAGGAAATTGAAATAAAGAAGCAGAAAGTATTTCTCTCTTAGGCGTTGGAGAATGGAAGATACTTTATCTACAGATAAGGACAGTGATGATGTGGTGATATGTGAGGATTTACATATTCCAAAATATTATTCCATGTTGCTTAACATTTCTGTCATTAAATAATACTTCTGGGTTATGCACACATAACACACACATGCATAGTATTCGGAAGAAACAGTTTTGGTAAAGGTGGGCTTTGTGCTCTTTTAAGTATGTTGCAGGCACATCTGAACTGAGATAAATGAGGCAGTGGGTACCTGGCTTTATAATAATGTTTCTCTCTCCTTGAGTTTTTCTTCTGTTAATAGAACTGGTTTTATATCTGTGTTTGTGATGGTTAATTTTATTTCTCAACTCGGCTGGCCATGGTACCCAGATATTTGATCAAGCATTATTATGGATGTTTTCTGTAAAGGTGTTTTTTAGATGAGATTAACATTTAAGTCAAGGGACTTCTGAGTAAAGAAAAGAGCCCTCTATAATGTAGGTGGGCTTCATCCAATCAATTGAAGGCCTTAATACGAAAAAGACTCAACTTCTACAACAAGAATGAATTCTGCCAGCTGATGGCCTTTGGTCTCAAACTTCAACTGTTCTCTCAGTCTCCAGCCTAGTGACCTACTCTATAAGATTTTAGATTCACCACGCTTCCATGATTACCAATTCTTTAAAATGAACCTCTTCTTATATATACATTTAGATATTAGCATATAAACATACACACTCATATCCTATGGATTCCGTTTCTCTGGGAAACTCTACTAATACAGAATTTGATACTAGGAGTGGTTCTATCAACAACTGTTTTTAGTGAGTATAGTTTTTTTTTTCTTTTTTTAATAATGAAAAATACATTTGACTCTTAAACAATTCAGTTGTTGGTGGCACAACTCACATGTAGCATTTGGTTTTCCTATTAGCTAGTAATAGCCTACTGTTGACCAGAATCCTTACTGACGACATAGTCTGTTAACACATATTTTATATATGTATTATATACTTTCATACATGTATTATATACTTTTTTAGTAACACTGTTTTCCTCTAGCTTATTTAATTGTACAGTTGAATTTGTACAATTGAATTTGTACAATTAAATAAGCTAGAGGAAAAACAATGTTACTAAGAAAATTGTAGGGAAGAGAAAATATATTTGCCGTTTATTATGTGGAAACTGATTATCATAGAGGTCTTCCTCCTCATTGTCTTTACAGTGTGTAGGCTGAGGAGGAGTGAGAAGACAAAACACTGGTGTTGCTGTCTCAGGTGTGGCAGAGGCAGAAGAAAACTCAAACGTAAGTGGACTCGTGCAATTCAAATGCATGTTGTTCAAAGGTCAACTGTATTTGCAACTGTGAGAAAAGTGTAAACTCTGCTGTCAATTTTTGTAATTTGGAGGAAAACATGGTTTTATTATGCAAAAAAGGTAAGAGTTTTATAATTTTCTTCCTTCCTTCCTCTCTCCCTTCCTTTCTTTCCTTTTCTTAAAAATAATGATGCAATGATTACTCAGCTGGAATGCTGTGACTCAGAATTGAAAAATCAGCAGATCCAATAAATAAAGGCAGAAGTGATACTTGAAATTCACAACACATAGTAATTGGCATGGGTGGTTAAACCTTAGAAATCTGAGTTAGGACAAAGTTTCTAAGATGCAGTTTTGAAAGTTTAGCTTACTGTCTTTGTCATATTTGTGAATGGAATCATAATGCTTTATTTGTCAAGATTCTGTTAGTTTTATAAGTTTTTCTTCAAGATGTATTGTGTCTTGTTCTTAAATATCTAGCTTAAGAAAAAAAGACATACATTTTCCTGTGGTTCTCAGGACTTCATACAATTTCTTTGTTAATTCACATATTTGAGAATGTTAGTGGCGTGATATGAAATTATTGTCTGTAATGATAATGGGTAACCACCAAAGATCCAACCATAAAAACATAATAGTGGTAACATTTCTCAACATTAATAAAAACAAAATTTTTCTATATTAGAGATTTCGATATTCAGATTTCAAGATTCAACCAAGGAATGCACTTCTCCCAGGAAAGGCAATAAAATACAAATTCACCAAGTGACCAATTACCAATTTCTCAAAGGGCGATAAACTTTCTTCATATATCCTAATACTCAAACAAGAGTCTGTTCTAAGACACTAATAAACATTTATTAATGTGACTAGTAACTACAAAAAAAAATTCTTATTCTGCAAAGTTCTCCATATTAAACATGGAGAACTAAATGGGTAGGCCAATTTAGATTTCAAAAGAATGGAGTTAGATAACCTAAATGCAATGTTGCTTTAAAGCAGATATTCTGTAGAATCAAAGTAGGTTTAGTATAGATACTAAAAAAACCTCGCCGTAGTGGACTTGTGTGTCCAATTCAAGTGATAGCCCAACAAAGCTTATCTCCTTACTTGAGTAGCTTAGTAAATTGATTTTAATTTGCATGCTGCGTGACTTTCCACCCTGTGGCAGGCTTAATTCTATGACCTGGTGATTTCCTATGTCACTTTTGTTTTGCAGTTTTCTTGGTGACTTTCTTCTTTGACTTATCCTAGACCCAAAGCTCATGCCTGTTCAGTTCTACCCCATACATTTTTTTCTAAAGTTTCTCAAAGTTCTTTTTTTTTTTTTTTCTGTATTAAGCAGTCTTTAAGAAGGCAAATGGCATGTGAGGTAAGGAATTCAGGAAAACCTGTCTGTTATTTAACAATTATGAAACTGTTTCCTTGTCTGTCCACACACTTAAGCTTCTTGATAATTCTCCCTGCTTTAGCCTGGTTGTTAAATTAGATGACTAAGTAGAAGTCACCCAATTTTTTTTTCCTACTAGGCAACAGAAAAAAAAAAAAAACTTCAAAAGCCTAATTTTATTTTTGTGAGGTTAAAGAACAGAAAGACAGGTAACATGATGATTGGCTGGACAAAAATATGTTTTATTGATATGTATTTATTATATTAATTACACATAATATACTCAGTGATATACACATATATGTTGATGAAACTTTTTAAAAATAATTTTTACTCTTATTTTAGATTCATTATATGTGCAGGTTTGTTACATGGTTACATCATACAATGCTGAGGTTTGGGATACAAATGATCCCATCACCCAGGTAGTGAGGATAGAACCAATAGGTGGTTTTTCAACTCTTGCCCCCTTTCTTCTCTTTCCATTCTAGTAGTTTCCAGTGTCTCCTGTTACTGTCTTTATGTCCATGAGTGCCTAGTGTTTAGCTTCCACTTGTAAGTGAAAACCTGCAGTATTTGGTTTTTCTATTCTTGTGTTAATTTGCTTAGGATAATGGCCTCTAGCTGCATCCACATTGTCACAAAGAACACAATTTCATTATTTTTTATGGCTCCACCATTGATGGGTACCTAGGTTTACTCCATGTCTTTGCTATTGTGAATAGTCCTGTGATGAACATGAGTGCTTATGTTTTTTGTTAGAGCAATTTATTTACTTTTGAGTGCGTACCCAGTAGTGGTATTCCTGGATCGAAGGATAGTTCTGTTTTTTGAGAAATCTCCAAACTGCTCTCCATATTGGATGAACTAATTTATGTTATAACCAAAAGTGTATATGCATTCCCTTTTCTCTGCAGCCTTACCAGCATTTGTTGGGTTGGTTTGTTTGATTTTTAGTAATAGCCATTCTGACTGGTATGAAATGGTAACTCATTGTGGTTTGGATTTAAATTTCTCTGATGATTAGTGATGTTGAACATTTTTAAATATGTTTGTTAGCTACTTATATGCTTTCTTTTGAGAAATGTCTGCCTATGTCTTTTGCCCATTATTTAATAAAGTTATTTGTTTTCTGTTTGATGAATTGTTTAAGTACCTTATAGATTCTGGATATTAGTTTTGTTGAATGCATAGTTTGCAAATATTTTCTCCTATTCTGTAGTTTGTCTGTTTGTTGATAGTTTCTTTTGCTTTGCAGAAGCTCTTTAGTTTACTTAGGTCCCACTTATCAATTTTTGTTTCTGTTGTGACTACATTTTAGGACTTTGTCATAAATTCTTTTACAAGGCCAATTTCCAGAAGTGTCCTAGGTTTTTTTTTTTTCTAGGATTTTTATAGTTTGATGTTGTACATTTAAATCTTTAATTAATTTTTTATATAGTAAAGGTAGGAATCCACTTTCACTCTTCTGTGTGTAGTTAGCTAGCTATCCAAGAACCATTTATTAAATAAAAATTTCTTTCCCCATTTCTTACTTTTTATTGAATTCCTCAAAGATCAGATGGCTGTAAGTGTGCAACTTTGTTTCTGAGTTCTCTATTCTGTTCCATTGGTCTATGTATCTTTTATTTTCTTTTTAACCAGTATCAGACTGTTTTGGTTACTGTGGCCTTATATACCATAGTTTGCAGTCAGATAATGTGACGTCTTCAGCTTTTTATATGTGTCTGTAGGTTTGCTTTGGCTATTTGGGGTCTTTTATTGGTTTCGTATGAATTTTAGAAGAGTTTTTTTTCCTAATTCTGTGAAAAAAATGACATTGGTAGTTTGGTAGGAAAAGCACTAAATGCGTAGATTGCTTTGGGCAGTGTGGCCATTTTAATAATATTGATTCTTAATATATGAGCATGAAATGTTTTATCCATTTTTTGTATGTTATCTCTGACTTTTGTCATCAATGTTTGTAGTTTTTCTCATAGAGATCTTTCACCTTCTTGGCTAGAGGTATTCTTAGGTATTGATAAAACTGGTCTTAAATATATATATTTGTAATGATTAATTTTTATGTGTCACCATATGTGTGTGTACATACACATACACACATTTACAAATAATATGATATATGAGATATTTTCCAGTATTTTCTGAATATATTCATATCTGATCAATGAGGTTAGCTTTGCGTTGTGGATGTTTCAGCAAATACCTCTAAAGAAGAATAACCACTGCACAAGTACACCACAATTAATTTTAAAGTTATTCATGAAGGTAGGTTATAAAATAAATAATGAGGAAAAAATGTCTGTATGGTAGTGGAATGATCATTGGTTACATGATATTTACGATAGCTGAATGACTATAGAAGCTTTCTACAGCCAGAAACAAGGAAACTAAAATTAAAGGAAGCCATAGTTTTTGCACATATGAAAAGTTCCTTATTCAAAGTTTTTCTGTTTCTACTTCCTTATTTATGTAGGCTCATCATTTAATAGGGAACTGCTATCTCAGTGAATACTGTCTCCACTTTTAGTCTCAGTGAAGTGGCAATTTATTGATGACAGAGTTGATTGGGTTATTTAAAAAGAAAGTTGTAATGAAGAATAGAAGGACCAGCTTATTCTTTTGAGGTGTTTGGATTACTTGGGGAAAAGAAAATAATATGTTAAAATGGATTGTAGCCTGGGATGGCATTAAGAAAGCTAAGCTGCACTAGCTGTGTGATATTGTTCTGGTCCCTTACCAGCTATGTGACATTATGTAAACCACTGTATTTCTCTGTCCACAAGGTTTCTCACCTGTAAAATGGTCTTGTATCAATTCATTGCTAATGTCTTTTCTAAATCTAACATTTTATATTTAAAATACTTATGACACTTATCTCTGAGCTCTTCTTCAATTATAGAAAACTCGGAACCTTTGTTCTCTTGATAAGCCTATGGATTACTATATATATATTTTTTTATTTCAGAATTTTTTTTGATATATTATTGTATTTTAGGTTTTGGGGTACATATGAAGAACATTCAGGATTGTTGCATAGGTACACACATGGCAATGTGGTTTGCTGCCTTCCTCCCCATCATCTATATCTGGCATTTCTCCCCATGTTCCCTCCCCAACTCCCCACCCCCCGCTAGATTACTGTATTTTTAAGAGGCTAGAGAGTGGCACAGCAAGGCAAAGTGACTTATTCAAGGACACACTCTTCAAAAGGGACAATGCTAGAATCTATCCTGTTGGATTCAGTTTTTTTCTTCAGATAGTGATGCATCTTTGCACCCTGCCTTGATTGTGTAAACAAGAGTACAAATGTTCACAAAATATTATCCATATTCCAGAAGTATAATATTTTAAAAACTGAAGGCTCTTTTCAAATCTGCCAATGTATTAAAAGCATTACCCTTGTCAAGGTAATAGGAGAATAATGCAATATATAGAGGAAAAAGCAATAATGTGAATAACTCTTTGACTTCCTAAAAGCCAAGGCCAATCCTCATGTAGTCAAACTTGTTGAGTTTTAATGAAGGCCTGGTCTGGGCTGAGGCTTCCCTAGGTCCTTGTAGCAGATGGCATGAGATACTGAAGGTTTTTGATAAACTTAAGAGACAGTCTCTGTGATATTTAATGTTGCTTTCAAAAAGGTCAAGGAGAAACTGAGAATTCTTTACATTGTAACTTCATACCCATAGAATCGTGACTTTGGTGATTAGCAGAATTTTTAGGATTAGAGCATGTTAGGGCAACTGAATATAAATTGTTGACATGGTGTATCAGTTCCCTATTATTATAATAAATTACCACATACTTAGTGACCTAATTCAACACAGTGTTTTTTCTTCCATTAATGGAGGTCAGAAGACCTAAAATCAAGATGCCTTCTGTAGGATTTAGGGTAGACTCCATTGCCTTGCCTTTTGGTTTTGGCTCCTTTCCTCATCTTCAAAGCCATAAATATGCATTTCAAATCTCTCTCTTTCTGATACTGACAATCCTGCCACCCTCTTAGAAGGATTCTTCTGATTATATTGCAACCACCTAGATAATTACAAATAGTCCCTCCTCAAAATCCTCAACTGAGTCACATCTGCAAAGTCTCTATTGCTATGTAAGGCAGCATATTCACAGGTTCTGGGCATATGGATATGAATATCTTTGGGGACCATTATTCTGTCTACCACATATAATAAACTGAATGGGTCCATTTGGATCTGTTCTATTCTCAGAACAGTGTTTGGTAAGTTGTTCGTGGACCTTCAATTAAACAAAACCAGATCCTCAGTTGTCCCCCAGGAACAATAGCATCTGAGTCTTACAAAGAAAGACAGACTATAAAAGCTCTAGGGAGCTAATGGACATAACATAGATGACTAAAGTTAAACACTCTGGGAAGCCTTTCAGAAATTAGAAGAGTCAGTAAGCTTTGATAGTGTTCAAATACTCTTTTACCTTTAAGCCAATTCAACCCAAAAGCATCTCAAGCCTCCTGTGGTTAAGGCATACTTCAGCTTCAGGGCATACACTAACTGTTCCTCCTGTCTGGAATATTATTTTCTCAGATATTTACATGTAACCCCTTCACCTTCTTCAAATCTTTGTTTAAATGCCAGTTTGCTCTGATCACGTTAAAATTGCAAACTATCCCTTTCTTCATATGTCTAATCCAAATTACTGTTTTCTAGTTTGAATTATTATATTACTTATTACTTTCTTATAATTATAAAACTTATTATGTCTACAGAGAGTACATTATCTTCTTTTACCTCCTCAGTCTAGAAGTTAAGTTCTAAGATATAAAAGCTTATCTGATCTTTTTCATGGAAATATCCTATGTGCTGAAAACAGTGCCCAGTGTATAGCAGATGCTCAATAAAGACTTTTAAAGAATTTAATGACTAAAGATTAAACCCAAGCTACTTCACTAAAATGTATCCCAATCAGCTTGTTTCCAGCTATTCTCCTATTTTAATTGTTTAAATTTAATTTGAGTAACTATTCCTGTTTTAATTGATTCCTAAACTTTAGCTTGTAAACTGTTTTTGCTCTTCTTGTATTTTGGACATATAGATCAATACTTGGCACTCACAAGGAAACAGGCTCAGATTTATCTCTCCAGTTCTTCCAACCCTGGCTACACACAGAAGGAAAATTTACCCAAGCTTTGGCCCTGGGGCACAACACTGGCACAAGTTTACTTGGCAGAGCTCTCAACTGGGCCCACATAGCCTGAGATTGGAATTAGACAGATGTTTCTACAACAAATGCTTCTTAAAGTACACGCATATTGGTTCCACCACACTTTTGGAGTTGAAAAGGAAAGGATTTACTACCCAAAATTAATAGAACCTGGCTTTGTGAACCTTATGAAAGAGATAACTATTTTCCTCTTGACCATTTCCTGTGTCATTGCTTTGTTTTCTTCCTTGGAGTAGAAAGGAACATGTTTTTCATTCTTCCAAAGTGATTCATTTCCTCTAAGACATTTTTGCAGAGTAGAATCTCATAGATTTGCCAGGATGGTTTTGAGCCCAATGCTAGATTATCATGGAAAAAAAAAAAAAACCCGTGTAGAAGAAAAAGTTGTAATGCCAATTTTTGAAACAGTTGTTAGTAACAGATATTAATGTTTGCCCAATTTGGTGACCTTCTAATTTAGCCTAATAATTGATCATATCTTTTGAACAAAACAGTCTGTGTTATACATACGGTGTTTTCAAAATGAGATGAATATAAATGCATAGTTCTTTTGACATCTACCACATCATAAGATAGTCGGAGTGGTAGAAAGATTCACTAAAATGTTAATAAGCAGGCCGATGGAAATATTTAATCTGGCATGTCATGTGGATCCTGAGGAAGTAAAAATCCTCATGCTACCATAGGTATAAATCCTTTAACTCTCCCTCTGCTGGCTTCACCAGTCTGCATGCTGAGTTCACTTCTCGCATGTCATATTCTGCTGAAGAGAACAGAATGACAAGGCTCATTCCGTGTCTGCAGCAGCACAGCAGGTGAGTTTTACTTGGATGAGCCAGAAACCATTCTCGGCCAAAGAGATGTCTTATTAGCAAGCATGAAAGGATAAAGAAAATTCAACTAAAATACAGACTACAGAAAATATTTTGCAAGCAAATCAGAAGTCATCTATATTTATTCATCAATTTCTTTACATAGAAAATCATTTGGTAGTTTAAAAATACTTATGGAATAAGAATGAGCTATAGCTCTCTAGTCAGTTTATGTCACAAAAATGGCTAAAATCTTCTTTTAAATGCAAACATATGTAGAGATAGCATATTTATATTCTAAGCATTCACGTATTAGGTAAGTTAACCAATGCACAATGCCAAATTTAAGACCAAGTTTTGCCCTAAGATTTTCTGTTTCTCTCATGTCATAAAATTTGTAATAGTTCCCATTTTCCCAATATCTATTGTGTAAATGGATTAATCTGAAAGGAAATAGAACATTTCAATGATGGCAGAAAATGACACAGGTGTTGACAGTAGATTGGAACATATCATATCTTCTTAAATACACTTTTTCCAAACACCCTCATTTCTTTCACTAAATCCTTACATTTTCCAGAAAGCCAGATTAGAATCTTTAAACACTTCTCTTTTTTCTCCTTTTCCCATATATACTTTATCTCTTAACAAGCCACATTCTCCAGCTTTCCCAACTCTTTCTTATTTGTCCGATCACCTTTTGGCTTCCATTCATAGATCTTCAGACCTAAATGAAGGTATCAATTGAAGGGCCTGTTTGGCTTCCTCACTAATCTCTTGAATTTCAGTTACATCTACTCACCTGCCCTTGCTCCAATCTTCTGCCTGTCCACCTTCCTTACATACTTCTTTTCCTCTGGATAGATACCTAGTAATGGAATTGCTGTATCAAATGATAGATTTACTTTTAGTTCTTTAAGGAACCTCCACACTGTTTTCCATAAAGGTTGTACTAGTTTACACTCCCACCAACAGTGTAAAAGTTCCCTTTTCACCACATTCATACCAACATCTATTATTTTTTTATTTTTTGATTATGGCCTTTCTTGCAGGAGTGAGGTGGCATTGCATTGTGGTTTTGATTTTCATTTCTTTGATAATTAGTGATGTTGAACATTTTAAAAATGGCTTCTTGTTGCTTGCTTTTAAACTCTTTTATGTACCTCACAAGACTAATAAGCTTGGGTGCCTTATGTTTCATAATACCAGGACCCAGTAAGCACCATGTCTGTTAATGTGTTCCAGGAGCAGAGTTTGGGAGATGCTGTGAAATAAGTTTTATAGACACGATTGGTTCCAAAGATGCATTAACTCATATTCTGAAAAAATATATATATAATTCACAATTATGGAACTGAATGAAATAATAGAGAACAGAAGATATTTAGGTGTGTTAGTACAATCTGGGTGAGCTCTGTAAGTAGAAATCGAATTTATTCTTAGTGAGTCTGAAACAAATGCCTGGGATTGGCCTCGTATTCTGTGAAGAGTAATGATGTGCAGTAATTGTATGGGGAGTAGTACTTTAATTATAATGACTATGGGCCAGAAAATACAATGCCACGTGGAAACTGATTTGAGCAAATATCAGCATTTGAAGCAAGAGAATTTTGTAGGAAACAAAATATCGTTGGTAAAATACGTTTAATTAGAGCTATTACCATTTATTGTATTTTAGTCACACCCTATCTCTTTACTCAATACTTTTGAAACAATCTATAATGAAGGACAACAAAGTTAATAAAATTAGAATTACTAACAGTGGTAGAAAGCAAACAAATGGAAGGTTGAATCATTCTGAATTCTTGGTTACAACTAAGAGAAATAGATCCTAGATGATGTAAGCAGAAAAGAAGTCTAAGAAACCATGAAACTCAGGTGGTCCAATCCCCTCAATTTTTAATTGACACAATTAAGAATGGTTTAAGCTACTCTTTGAGGTCTCATAGACAAATTGTATTAATGCCATGAGTCACTAATTTTCTTTATACCCTCTTATACTTTTTAATGTGTCTTATTTGACCCCTTGAATAATTTCTTATGCCTCTTGGGTATGAGCACTTATATAAATTTACATTCATATTCTTCTGACATATAAGAATATATGATGAATAAGTGAAAAGTGATTAGAAAAAAAAGTGTTACATTTCACAGTAAAATTTATACATAAGTGCAAATTAATTTGTTTTTTGAAGTAAAAAGATTTTAGAGGTCATTCTTCTAATATTCAAGAGTTTTTGAGAAAGGATGCAATATTTTATTGGCATTTTCTTGGTATGATCTTTTTTATTTTCTAAAGCTTTGTCATTTGTAAGTAATACAGATAAAAGAAATTCCTGGCCAGGTGCAGTGGCTTATGCCTGTAACCCCAGCACTTTGGGAGGCCGAGGCAGGTGGATCACCTGAGGTCAGGAGTTCAAGACCAACCTGACCAACATGGAGAAAACACATCTCTACTAAAAATACAAAATTAGCTGGGCATGGTTGCACATGTCTGTAATCCCAGCTATTTGGAAGGCTGGGGTAAAAGAATCACATAAACCTTGAAGGTGGAGGTTGCCATGAGCCGAGATCACACCGTTGCACTCTAGCCTGGGCAACAACAGTGAAACTCTATCTTGAAAAAAAAAAAAGGAAATTCCTGCCAATCAATTTTTAATATTACAGAAATGTATTTATGTGTCATATATTTAATGTTTGCAGAGAAATACTTTTAGTGCTATAGAAACATGTCCTTTTGACTTTTTATGGAAAAAATTATGTTAAATGTTCCTATGTCTGTATGTGCAATACAATTAATTCTTTTAGTTGTAGATTTAAATAACACCAAATACAATTTTTGAAGTTTTATTTTTTTGTTGTTGTTGTTTTTTTTTTTTTTTTTTTTTTTTTTTACAAAACAGATGTTGTCCAAATAAATAGTTGTAATTTTACTATTCACTTAAGGGCCCTTTCTTGACTTTTAATCACAGTGTAAAACAATTTCAGGAATTCAACATGAAGAATTAAAGTGTGGTACTTATATGGCTTGTTTAGCTCTTAGGTTAAATGAAGAATTTTAAAAACATAGTTAGAATCTACTACTTTTTTAAAGGCATATTAAATCTTTTAGTAAATTAGGATCAAAGAAAAAATTAAGGGGAAATTAGAAAATGCTTTGCAATGAATGAAAACAACAACAACAAAAAAATAAATACAATGTACCAAAACTTAAGTGACATGGCAAAATCAGTGCAAAGTAAAATTTATAGCTATAAATGTTTACGTTGACAGACAAGAAAAATCTCAAATCAATAACCTAACTTTACAACTTACAGAAATAGAAAAAGTAGAAAAAATTAAGCCTAAAGTAAGCAGGAAGAAGAATATAATAAAGGCTAGAGAAGAGATACATAAAATAAAGAACAGCAAAACAATAAAGAAAATCAATAAAAATCAAAATATGGTTTTTTGGCGAAATTTAAAAAATTGACAAATCTTTAATTAGATGAACTAAGAACAAGAAAAAGCTTCAAATTACTAAAACCAAAACCAAAAAGTGAGGGCATTACCACCATTTCAGTTGTATACCAACCAACTAGGTAAGCAAGAAGAAATGGATAAATTTTGAGAAACAAAAACCTACCAAGAGTAAATCACAAATAAATTGAAGGTTTGAATAGACCTATGATAAGTAAGAAGATTGGATTTGTAATAATAATTTAAAAAATCATCCAACATAGAAAAGCCTAAGACCTGATGGCTTTACTGGTGAATTCTACCACTCAAATAACTAACAATAATCTTTCTCAAACTTTTCTAAGAAGTTGAAGAAGAGATAACATTTCTGTATCATTCAATGAGGCTCATATTATCCTGATACCAAAGCCAGACAAAACAAACAAAAAAAAAGAAAACTGAAAATCAGTATCCTTTATAAATCTTGATGGAAAAAATTTCAACAAAATACTAGCGAACTGAATTAAGTAGTATATTACAAGGATTATGCACCACGACCAAGTGGAATTTATTCCTGGGATGTAAAAGTAATTTACCATACAAAAGCCAATCAATGCCATACACAATGTTAACAATGTGAAGGAAAAAACAAAACTAACTACATGATCTTATCATCTGAGGCAGAAAAATCATTTGACAAAATTGCACGTACTTTCATGATAAAAAGTCTCAACAAATTAGGACTAGAAGGAAACAACCACAACATAATAAAAGCCATATTTGAAAAACCCACAACGAATATACTAAATGATAAAAGACTGAAAGTTTTTCTTCTAAGATCTGCAACAAGGGAAACATGCCTGCTTTTACCACCTTTATTCAATGTTGTGCAGGAAGTTCTAGCGAGATCAATTATGCAAGAAAAGGAAATAAAAAATCATTCAAATCAGAAAGGAAGAAGTAAAATTATCTATTTGCAGATGACATGTTTTTATATGTAGAAAATTCTGAAAATTTTTTAACAAAACTGTTATAATGAATAAATAAATTCAGCAAGGTAGTGACAAAGTCAACATGCAAAAATCAATTGCATATCATTACACTAACAATAAAAAAACCTGAAAACAAAATTAAGAAAATTTATAATTCCATTAGTAAAAGCATCAAAAAGAGTAAAATACTTAGGAATTAACCAAGGAGGTGAAAGAGTTATACATAACTATAAAGTACTGATAAAGAAGTAAAAGCAGTCATAAATAATAAAAATCCTACATTCATGGATTGAAAGACTTCATATTATTAAGTTGTCAAATGTCAATTAAAATCATTAAAGGAGTTGAACATATATTTCTGCAAGTAAGACATACAAATGACAAATGGCCAACAGGTATATGAAAAGGTACTTGACATCATTAATGAGCACAGAAATGCAAATCAAAACCACAATGAGTTATTACCTTACACCTGGAAGGTTCTGTTTGGACTACAAAGTTTAAACAAAAAAAAAATAAAAATAAAAAATAAAACCTCTTTGTTGAGGTATAGTTGATATACAAAAAGCGATACATTTTTAATACAACTGGTTAAATTTAAAATTTTGTTTTCATTATTTAAATATTGGGAGATTTCAAGATAAAATTTGGATTTGGGATTTTTATGAAACATCGAAATAACTGGCAACACTAGGGTTACACTTCTATATTGTAAAAACTGGCTAGAACCCAGTAGCTACTGCCCCTTTTAGAAGATGCACTGGGTCTCAGTTGTCCATATTTCTCGCTTCCCCTAAGCAGCCTGCTTCACTCACAGTCATTACCTGCCTGGCTCCTATCATCTCTACTAGCTCACAATACTGCTTGCTTCTTAGGGGAAGTCAAAAGCTTTTAAGATTGATGTGTACATGCCAAGCTGATAATATAGTACCTTTTGATGTAATTAGAAAATTTCAAAAATTAGAAGAGTAAATGGAAAGACATGGCTTGTAGGCATAGTGTGTCTTACTACTCTCCCATGTGTGTAGAAGGAACCAAGAAGTAGTAGACAAGAATTCAACTTCAAATTAGGGGTCATTGAAAGTTATCATTTCCAGTGCAAAATGAAGCATTCTGCTTTCCCAAAATTAGTAATAGTTACATTGAAGTAACATTTATTAGAGAAATAACTAATATTTCAGGACTAGCCTTGATGTAATTAGCAGTGCAAACTTTCATTTAAAATCTGAATTCACTAGGCCTCAGTTTTCTAATAAGTAAATAAAGGCATTTGAAATTAAGATTCTCTAAAGTTCCTTTTATCTCTAATATTCTGTTATTCCATGCAGAAGCTTTCCACTCTTAATTATGAGCTATTATCTTCTCAGCAGTATCTAAAAGTATCTGACCTCCTACCTCTTAAAGGAGGTGATTTTATATGAAACCAGTACAGTGGCTTCCTGTTCTGGTTTTCTGTTAAAAGACTAACAACATTACCAAAGCAAGGTCTTTGTTTTTTGTTTTGTTTTGTTTTTTTTGAGACAGAGTCTTGCTCTGTCACCAGGCACCAGGCTGGAGTGCCGTGGTGCAATCTCGGCTCACTGCAACCTCCACCTCCCAGGTTCAAGCAATTCTCCTGCCTCAGCCTCCCGAGCAGCTGGGACTACAGGCGCATGCCATCACACCCAGCTAATTTTTGTATTTTTTAGTAGAGATTGGGTTTCACCATGTTGGCCAGGATGATCTCCATCTCTTGACCTTGTGATCCGCCTGCTTGGCCTCCCAAAGTGCTGGGATTACAGGTGTGAGCCACCGTGCCCAGCTAGCGAGCTCTTTATTTAGGAATCTGAGTCGATGACATTCAATAAAGAAAATCATGAAATTCAGTAGATATTTTTCAGCATTAGCTTCTGATGTCAAATAGCAATACCTGCTTCAGTGCTTATTTTATATGTGCTGTAAATCAAGTTTTCTAACCAGGTAGTTTCTATCCAGAACATGTTTTGTTAGCATTTTTCCTTTGCACAGAACTCAAAATTTTCTTTTATCATGGCAAGGGGAAGAAAAGATGACTTACGTTGTTTATTTTCTAGCATAAATGTGCTGACAACTGTAATTTCTGTTTGGTTTCTTTCAAGGTATCATTTTATTACAGCACAAAAATATACATTTTAATGCTACCTAGACAAAATCATTGCTCCAAGTCAACACCAAAAGTGATGTAAATTGCGTTTTCCAAGGTCTAACATTATGTGTGACCTCCCCAGTAGGCAATGTAAGAAGATTCAGGCATCAGGCAGTTTTGAGTGTTCAAATCCCAGCTCTACTCTTCCCTAGAGATGTAAAATTGTGAACATTACTCAGTACCTCTGAGGCTTTTTGCCTGTTATAAATTGATCTGATGTTAAAATATATTAGCTAATTCATATGATTATGAGAGTATTAAAAGTACTAATGTGCTGAGCTCAGAACTTGTACTTGTTGTTAATAATAACAATACTGCTGATACTGCTACTAATACAAAATTACACAAACTTATCACTAAAAATGCATCTTGTTTCCAGAAGTTGTCATTAACAGATGTGCCCAATATATAAAACAATCTTTGTATTTCTCTTCAGTACCATAAGGGGCTAAAGTAGGAGATGCATCTGCTTCAGCTTTCTTTAGGTAATTCCATGGCATCTGGCACCTTGCTATTCAAACACTCTCCACAGGTCATTCTAAATTACAAATTTTGCAAATCAGATTGTCTTGCATAGTCAATGAGTAGATAGCAAGAACCAAGAAAGCTAATTATTTTCAATGAGATATATATATATATAATTTCAATATATATATATATCATTTATGTATATACACATATATCATGTATACACACACACACACACACACACACACACACATATATATATATATATATATATATACACATATATATTAGATGGTGTCTCACTCTGTTTCCCAGGCTAGAGTGCTGTGGTGTGATCTCGGCTCACTGCAACCTGCGCCTCCCAGGTTCAAGTGCTTCTCCTGCATCAGCCTCCCGAGTAGCTGGGACTACAGGCATGTGCCACCATGCCCGGCTAATTTTTTGTATTTTTAGTAGAGACGGGGTTTCACTGTGTTAGCCAGGATAGTCTCGATCTCCTGACTTCCTGATCTACCTGCCTCGGCCTCCCAAAGTGTAGGTATTACAGGCATAAGCCACCACATCTGGCCAATAATATATTATAATATTAATTAGTAACTAATTGATCACTATTGATTCTGAATAAACTAGGAAAGACTAGATAAATGGGGGAGGAAAGAGTTAAGCCTAGCTTCAGCAAATTTACTTTAGACAGAGAGAATGACGTAATAATCCTTTGTAACCGATGTCATTGATCTCTGAAAACTATGCTTCCCTACCTATAAAAGAAATTTTAAAAGTTATATAACTTCTTGCACATTTATAACTTGACTTATAAACACTTTCATTGTAGATTTATATCATTCCAAGTGCTGCAATATCTAACACATTGTAACTATTGAAATTTTTAAAATAAAACTTTATGTTTTCCTTTTAAATAAACTTCTATGTCGTCTAAATACTAAACAAAATCATATCACCCTTCATTTGTTTAATACACAAATTGACTTTCCTTAATCAGACAGAACTGTCTTCTCTTCTGCTACTATTTCCATTTTATGTCCTGATAAATGGTATCTCTAAGTAGCATATTTACTTTTGAGAATATTGTTCATTATTCAGTGGTACTCTACAGGAAGATTTTGTATGTTAGTTAATCTTATGTTTTTGAAATATTTAGTAGTCACAAGTTTCTGTTATTTTCTTTTGGATTGAGTTTTGTTATAATTATTATTAGTGCAGAATTTATCAAAAGAGCATATAATTCAAGTTTTGATGAGAATATCAAATTGTACATTAAGATATGGAAATGCATGTATTACTTCATTTGTATATGAATTAAGTATTATTATGTTGATACATAGTTTAATATCTAATTTATTCCAATTTTTCTATATACATATATAAAACCTTGTTCATATAAATAAGTAATTGGCAACTGAAGGTGTGTTATAATCATTGTGTACCTCAATTCTTAAACTTCCTTTTATGTTATATGTTAAAAATTATACTGTGATCCAGCATCAAAGCTCATCTTTAGTGACCCACCACATATACATCAATTAAGTCTTTCTGTAAATTGTTAAACAGCAAAGAACTGTAAACAACCTAGTTTGCAGAATGATTCATTACCCAGTCATCAGATTTCTGGAAAGTAAACTAAAATAATTTTACTAAGAATTGTCAAATGACTAATTAGGTGCTTTATACTCTTTCACTTAGAGGTACCTTTTTTAAGATGACATTTTATAAAGTTTTCCAAATTAAAATAACATTCAATTTAAATATATCTTTTCCAATAATATTCTGATAACATGGTTCTATCTTAACATGTACTTTAAATACACTTCGGGGTTGCAGTCACAACTCAGACAAGGATGCGTGCATACTCACCAAGCTCTTCCTCATTTGCTTCCTTGATTCTTTACCAATAGTTCAATGTTGTTAAATAAAGATTACTCATGCTGCCTACTCCACAGTTTCTCTTAATTTATAGTAACCCAGCATGGGCCGTAATACACACTATCTAATAACCCACTGCCGCCTTAAACATACATATGTATAAGATTTCAAAAGACATAAAATGCTATAGTACCTTAATTAAAAGATGTTTGACTGCCACTAATAATTTGAATTATTTCTTCATGTAATGCTCAAAGAATTTTATACTCTGGAGTAGTCATAGTAATATACAGAATAAGTGACAGGCATACTTTTCTTTCATACAGTGGAAGAAGAGTGATTATGAAAGGCAGTGTGGGATAGAAAATAAAATACTTTATTATTTACAGATTCATGGTGAAAGCACCAGAGTAAATTTAGAAGCTGAATTTTTTTTTTTATTAAATGGGTATTAACTACCCATTTTGAAAACTGCTAAACCATATTACAGAACGTAGTTCCTACTGAGCATGGAAAGTCAAGGGCACATCTCTCTTATGCCTGCTCTTCGACAAATATAATCAGACTGGAACTGCCTGCAACTAAGGAACAGTGCCTGGAATAAGGAACAGTGGAGATGGCACCTTCCCTGGGCATTGCAGCTTCTTTCTCATCTCCAGAATTGTTACAGGAGGCGGTGGAGGGATATTACAGAATTGCTTAACATAAGTTTGAAAAGGGCTGGAGTTCTTAAAGAATGAATAGAGTCAGAAACAGGGAAATATTACTTTATTTTTTTGTTATTTGTTTTTTAAATCCTTATCCAGTGTAAACTTCCTTTTCCTATGGGTGTTTATTGAAAAACAAACCAACTACCCCCCCCCAAAAAAATGGTGAATTTTTTTAGGTTAATTGCAAAAGGAAAAAATGAGAAATAAGATGTCCATAAGGGGCTTCATAAAACAGCCCTGATGTATTATCGGGAATCTAGAAAGCCACATTCATGTCTTGGGCTATGTTCATGCTCAGGGCTGTGCACATGCTTGAAAAAGACCTGAAAATGTGCTAATCTCTAATCTCTGAACTTTTCTGAGGCTGTGTACAAGCAGAAAATAAAAGCTGATTGCCTAAAGGTTAAGAGTTTGTCTCAACATATATACAGAGCTCTTCAGCAGGGACAGAGACTTATTGGTTCCAGGTATCTAAGAAAATCTCTACCTAATCATTAGCTGGTAATTAAACTAACTGAGCAGACATTTCAGTAATCACCCATGAAAAAACACAGACTTCACAGAATTAGGTCAGCAGAATCAGTAAACAAATAACAACATACATCACAAAGAGCAACAACAACAAACTATGGGAAGAGGAGAGATTGAGATTGTGATTTCCAGAGTTACCACATTATATTATTTGCAATGTCTAGTTTTCAACAGAAAATTATGAGACATGCAAAGAAATAAGAAAGTATGGTGTATACACAGAAAAAAAGGAAATCAACAGAAACCGTTTCTGGTGAAATCTAGATGTTGGACTTCAAAATGACTTTACATCAGCTATTTTAAATATGTTTAAGCAATTAAAGAAAATCACGCCTAAAGAGCCAAATAAAAATAAAAAATTTTGTCTCAGAGAATGCAGAATATTAACAAAAATATGTGAATTATAAAAAGAGACAAATAGAAATTCTGAAGTTAAAAACTGCAGTCACAGAAATAAGTAGTTCACTAGAGGGGCTCAACAGCAGATTTCAGCAGGCAGAAGAATTAGTGGACCTGAGAATAGATCAACTGCGAATATCTAGTTTGAGGAATGGAAAAAAAAAAAAGAATGAAAAGAAGTGAACACAGCCTCATAGACTTATATCATCAAACATACCATCATATGCATAATGGAAATCCTAAAACAAGAGGAGAGAGAGAAAGGAGCAGAAAGAATGTTTGAATAAATAATAAAAATCATTAGTCTACACATCCAACAAGCTCAATGAATTTCTAGTAGGATGAACTTAGAGATCCACTCTGAGACACATGATAAAGAAGACATTTATGCAGTCAACAAACATATGAAAAAAAGCTTATCATCACTGGTCATTAGAGTAATGCAAATCAAAACCACAATGAGATACCATCTCATGCCAGTTAAAATAGTGATCATTAAAAAGTCAGTAAGAAAGAGATGCTAGAGAGGATGTGGAGAAATAGGGATGTTTTTATATTGTTGGTAGGAGTGTAAATTAGTTCAACCATTGCAGAAGACAGGGTGGTGATTCCTCAAGGATCTAGAACCAGAAATATCATTTGACCCAGCAATCCTATTACTGTGTATATACCTGAAGGATTATAAATTATTCTATGAAGACACATGCACAAGAATGTTTATTGCAGCACTGTTCACAATAGCAAAGACTTGAAACCAACCCAAATGCCCTTCAATTATAGTCTGGATAAACAAAATATGTCACATATATACCATGGAGTACTCTACAGTTATAAAAAAGGATGAATTCATGTCCTTTGCAGGGACATGAATGAAGCTGGAAACCATCATTCTCAGCAAACTAACACAAGAACAGAAAACCAAACACTGCATGTTCTCACTCATAAGTAGGAGTTGGTCAACAAGAACACATGGATCCAGGGAGGGTAACATCACACACCAGGGCCTGTCAGGGGGTGGGGCGAAAGGGGAGAGATAGCATTAGGAGAAATACCTAATGTAAAATACGGGTTGATGAGTGCAGCAAACCACCATGGCACATGCATACTTATGCAACAAACCTGCACGTTCTGCACATGTATCTCAGAACTTAAAGTATAATAATAATAAAAAGAATTTCTTTCAGTGAAAAGTAATATTATAGGTTATTATTATAATTTTCAAAACAATATATAAAGCTAACTCGTTTTTTATGATGAAGGATATAAACACATTTACATAAAATTGGCAAAATGGTATTGATGGTTGTGGTAAAATATCAGGATCAAGTTTTAATCTTAAGAGTGATAATAGATATGATTTATTTTATGTTGCCCAATTTCTCCATTTTCTTTTATCCTTCCTGTTTTTTTTTCTATTAAAGTAGAGATTGAAGTGACAAGATGGATCTGAAAGAAGCCTGGAAAAGGTCGACAAAATATCAGCCACTTGTTTATGAAATTCCAGATGGGATTTGTTCACCAAAAAATTATAATTCTGATATTGATATTAAAAGCAAAAAGTTGGCATTATTCTATAAAGACACACTGTGACATTTACCTTACTTAATAAGTTTGGAAGTACAAGGCCAATCTTGGAGATAATGTCTATGTCCTCTTTGATACTCTTCTTAAATATAACTTTAGATGAATATTCTTTTGATTGAGCTGCTTATTCTCAAAAGTATGGTTTTATTCAGATGCGAATAAGTGATGCCATGTTCAAAATTGAAGAAACATGTTTGTAATACCTCTATCTGCTTTGTATACAACATAGACAAAATCTCTACTCTTGGGGAGATTCCATTTTATTAGAGAAGACAAAAGGTAAATGTATTAGAGTAAATAAAATGGAAACAAGTAGGACCAGATGCATAATTTGTGATACCAGTAAAAAAATGAAAATTCAGAGCCCTTTTTCAAATAATATTCAGAATATCAAGACAGCAACTGTTGAGCAGTAACCAACTGTGAGGTCCTTTGAAGCTTTGGACTCACTGTGACTGCACAGATTGTAAGCTCATGAAGCCAGGCCTGGAGATAAGTGCTGTAAAGAAAATAATACAAGTTAAATGGCTTAAGTAAATTCGATAAATTGGCTAAACAAATACCATTAAAAGTTAAAGAATTTAAAGTACTTAAAAATATAATTCTTTATCCAAAGAATTATACATGCTATTTAGAGGAGTTTCTGTGTGTTTTAGAACTTTAGCCATGGTATCTTAAAAATGCAGCTAGCAAGAAATAGTTTAAATTCATGCTCTCATTAAACTAATAAGATAGAGTACTTTTGTGGGGGAATAAACTCGACTTTTAAATTCAGCAAGCATTTCCTCTCCTCTGCAAGTTTTCTTACCTTGGCCCAGTTACTTAAATTTTTGAAGCCTCAATATAATGGGGATAATAGAATAGCATTTAAAGTTGCTTTTGGAATGAAATAAGGTGATAATACGGGGTGCTTAGCAAAGTGTCAGGGATATAATAAAAATTCAAAAAATACTTGGTAAAAGCAACTGTTACCATTGCTGCTAAATATCTTACAGACTTTATTCTCAGAAATAATTTTACTTTATTTAACCAGTTTTACTAAGGGAAAAGTTTCTGTAACTTGACTATTCACAACCATTAACCAAAACCTTCTTAGTTTATAATTTTAAAAGAAAAACACTTTACAGAACATAACTACATTAACAAAACACTTGAGAACAGTCATTATATTTGCTTTTGGTTATGGCGAATTACTGATATTATGAAGTTCTCACTTAATTACTGATAATTAACTAGATCTTCTCTGAAAAAAGAATTTACTTGTTCACCTGTGAGAAAGTTTCAAACTGTTGTTGAAGAGCTTGTCTTTATACTTTATTGCTTCCTCTCTCCTATGGATAAAGCGAAAAGGTGGGAAGTGGGGTGAAGTATGTTCTTTCTTTTTTTTTTTCTATTCATATATATATTTGCAAATGGACATTAAAGGTGTGAAATCACGGTGGAAGGAATATAAAGCTGAATCAGGTCAAAATGTGTTGATACGAGTTTACTATGCAGAAATTCTAGCTGTAATGTTGCTGCTCAAAGGGTTTGAAGACTCTAACAGCTTTTTTTGGTGGACAAAACATGGGTCAAAATGTATTCTATACTAAATTAAGTTGAAGTACCAGCACTGCCTTGGTATACTATAGAAAAAGACATCCAAAAGATAGATTAAGGATTTATCATGTGCTATCTGCTCACTTACCCTGGGAAGGCACAGTGGACTTATCTTTCATGACAGTAGTGAGAAATAAATGTGTGACAAGAGTTGTAGCATTCTTGAAGAGCTCTGTGGTTGCTTTTCTCCGTATCTAAGAAATGAGAGTGGAGACTGCATCTTCTAACCCGGAAACCCAAATACAATATAAGAAATTAAATCCTTAATTACTCCTATTGGGGTAATTAAATCCTTAATTACTCCTATTAGGGTAGCAAGGACTATGGAGCAGCACTTCATCACCAAACACAGGGAAGACATGCTTACTAAATCAGAATTTTCTGATATGTGGAGACCTATGGCATTTCCTAGCTGATCATGGAGTCCCTAGAAGTGAAATAGGTGGGTACTCTACTAAATTTTTCTTATGTGATTTGTGTAAGCAGAAGAGCTCTAGGTCAAGTGAACAGAAGCCTAATTTAAATCATAAAAAGAGAGATTCATAGCCTTTCAATCCATTCCCAGACTTGAGCCAGTTTACAGACCTAGAACTCCTAGGGTAAAGGGGAGGCTGAATCCCCTTCGGGAAAAACCCTGCTTAGCTGCCAAAATGTTACACTGTTAATATTTCTTCTGTTTTCCTCCAAAGGGATCTATAGCCTTTGACAAAGGTGGCAGTGCAGGGAGGGAAATAAAATAATCATATTTTTCAGAGAATGATTGGAGACCAAGAATATCGCTTGTGTTACACTAGTCAAAGTAAAGTCTTATGTAGGTCTGTTGATCAATGTAGTTTTAGCTCAGGCCAGTCTCATAGTGGATCTAATGTGTCCTTGAACCTACTCCAAAGTACCAGGATAAATAATTGGAACAGACATTCTTAGCATCTGACAGAGTCCCCACATAGGGTCCCTGACCTTTGGAGTGTGGGATATTATGGTAGAAAAGGCCAAATAGAAGCCATTAGAATTGCCTTTATTTGGAAGAATATTTGACCAAAGGCAATACCACATTGCTAGAGGGACTGCAGAAATTAGTGCCATCATCAAGGATCTGAAATTTGCAGAGGTGGTGATTCCCTTTCAACTTACCAATTTGGCCGGTGCAGGAGGCATATAGAGCTTGGAGAATGACCATAAATTATTATAAACTTAATTGAATTATGACTTAAACTGCAGCTGCTGTTCCAGATGTGGTTTCATTGCTGAAGTAAATTAAAACACACCCTAGTAATCCATGTGCAGCTACTGATCTGGAAAATGATTTTTAAAAACATCTTTCAGTAAAGGTCACCAGATCAGTTTGCTATCACCTGGCAAAGCCAAAAATACACCTTGATCGTCCTAACTTGCAGAGAAATTAACTCTTTCCTATGTCATAGTTTAGTCTGCACAGACCTTGGTTATCTTTCCTTTTCACATGACACCATAATTGTCCATTGCATTATTATGTTAACTGGACAGTAGCAACTTCTGTAGTATATTTGTAACATATTTGCATGTCAGGGGATAAGATATAAATGAATATTCTGGGGTCTCCCATCTCACTGCAATGTCTAGAAAGTATGGTTGTGTGAAGCATGATGAGATATCTCATCTAACATAAAACTTATCATGCCAAATGGACCTTTCTGGATTTCAGAGGCAACACATTCCTCTTTTGGGTGTACTACTCTGGCCTACTTATCGAGTGTCTTAAAAAACTGTTAGTTTTCAGTGAGGCCCAGAACAAGAGAAGGCTCTGCAACATGTCCAGGCTGCTATACAAACTGCTGGGCCATTTGAGCCAAAGTGGCCACTTTGGCCACTTGAGCCATAGGATCCAATAGATTTTATGGTTCTTGAAGTGTCAATGGTTTATAGAGGTGCTTTATGAAGGTTTTGGTAGGCTCCTGTAGTGTACCTTGCAGATACTGCATTTTTTGCAAATTGATGATTTGTGGCAACCTAGAGTTGATCAAGTCTAATGGCACAACTTTTCCAGCAGCATGTACTCGCTTCATGTCTCTGTCACATTTTGATAATTCTCACAACAGTTCAAACTTCTCATTAACATTATATTCTCATGGTGACTTGTGATTAGTGATCTTTGATGTCACTACTGTAAATGTTTTGTAGTACCATGAACCACACCCATATAGGATGGGGAAATTAATTGATAAATATTATATGTGTTTCAACTGATCTATCAACTGGTCATTTCTCATGTCTCCCCCTATCTTCTGGTCTCCCTATTTTCTGAGACACAAGGATATTGAGATAGATCAATTAATAACTTTATAATGACTGCTAAGTGTTCAAGGGAAAAGAAAAGTAGGACATCTCTCACCTTAAATCAAAAGCTAGAAATGATCAAGCTTTGTGAGGAAGGTTTGTGAAAAGCTGAGATGGGGTAAAAGCTGGGTACATAGTATCAAAGAGTTAGCCAAGTTGTGAATGCAAAGGAAAAGTTATTGAAGAAAATTACAAGCACAACTACAGTGAACATACAAATGAGAAGAAATCAAAACAGCTTAATTGCTGATATGAAGAAAGTTTGAGGACCAAGATCAAACCAACCACCTTATTTACTTTAACTAAAGCCTAATACAGAGAAATGTCCTAACTCTCTTCAATTCTGTGGAGGCTGAGAGGGGTGAAAATACTGCAGGAAAAAAGTTGGGATCTGGTAGAAGTGGGTTCATAAGGTTTCAGGAAAGAAGCCGTCTCCATAAATAAAAAAAGTACAAGGTAAAGTAGTAAGTGTTGATGTAGAAGCTTCAGCAAATAATATAGATTTAGCAAAGATAATTGTTGAAGGTAACTACACTTAACAACCAATTTTTTTGTTAGATATTAATGCAGCTAGTAATTTTCGAGTCAGTACTCTTTTACCATTTTGAAAATCCCAGACCCCTTATGGTGAAATCCCATCTCTACTAAAAATACAAAAATTAGCCAGGCATGGTGGCGGGTGACTGTAGTCCCAGCTACTCGGGAGGCTGAGGCTTGAACCTAGGAGGCGGAGATTGCAGTGAGCTAAGATCACACCATTGCACTCCATCCTGGGTGACAGAGCAAGACTTTGTCTCAAAAAAAAAAAAAAATCCTGGATCTACTCTGTCTTTATTAATAAAATAACAAGGCCTGGTTTACAGCACATCTGTTTAATGGTTGGTTTACTGACTATTTTAAACATACTCTTAAGACCTACTTCTCAAAAAAAAGAGGTTTTCTTCAAGGTTTTACTGCCAATTGACAATGCCCCTAGTCACCCAAGAGCTCAGATGGAGATGTACAAAGAAATTAATGTTGTTTTCCTGCTAACACAACACCCATTCTGCAGCCCATGGATCAATACATTTTTTCAACTTTCAGGTATTATTATTTACATCTTATAAGGCTATAGTTGCCATAGATAGTGATTCCTTTGATGAATCTGGGCAAGGGGGTGAAAGCCTCCTAGGAAGAAAGGATTCAACATTCTTGCTACCAAGAACATTTGTGACTCATGAGAAGAGGTCAAAATATCAATATTAACAGGATTTTTGAAGAAGTTGATTCCAGTCCTCATGGATAACTTCCAATGTTTCAAACTTTAGTGGAAGAAGTAACTGCAGATGTAGAAATAAAAAGACAACTAGAATTAGAAGTGGAGCCTAAGATGTGGCTGAATTGCTGCAATCTCACAATAAAACTTGAACAGATTTTTTTTTTATGGATGAGCAAAACATATTGTCTCTTGAGATGGAATATACTCCTGGTGAAGATGATATGAACATTAGTATTTAGAATATTGCACAACCTTGGCTACAAATGCAGTGGCAGGGCTTCAGAGATTTGACTCCAATTTTGGAGGAAGTTCTATTATGGGTAAAATTTAATCAACAGCATCAAATGCTACATAGAAATCTTTCATGAAAGAGTCAATTGATGCACCAAACTCTGTTGTCTTAATTTGATAAACTGCAATAGCCATCCCAACCTTCAGCAATCACTCCCCTCATCAGTCAGCAGCCATCAACATTGAGGCTACACTTTTCACCTGCAAAAGATTATGAGTTGCGGAAAGCTCAGATGTTTGTTACAATTTTTGGGATGAATAATGCTTTCTTAAATTAAGATGTGCACATATTTTAGACATAGTATTATTTTACACTCAGTAGGCTACCATATAGTATAAACATAACTTTTTATATGCGTTGGGAAACCAAAGAAAAATGTGTGACTTGCTTTAGTGCGGTATTTGCTTTGTTACAGAGGTTAGAACAGAAACTTCAAAATATCTGAATTATTCTTGTACATGACAAAGTGGCTCAAATGTTCATGAGTCTTATTTATGGCACATTTATTTTCTCCCAGCCCAGTTGTCTGGCTTCAAGGGGAGTTATTTACAATCAATTGACTGAGGGAAAAAGAACACCTTACGTATGGTTCTACACAACATGTGGGCACTATATGAAAGTGGACAGCTGTAGCACTACAGACTCTTTTTGGAGCAATGGTGGAGTGAAATTCTCCCAGGAAGCAAAACTTGAACAGTGCACCTTGTTGTTCATTTTGCATGGAAGGAGAAACATACAGAAGTACAAATATATACTGATCTAGTGGAAGAGGATGTGGATAAACCTCTATGAATGGGCAAACAATATGAAGACATTTGAGTCCATGTGAATGCTTACTAAATGTAATCTCTGCAGAGGAAGATTTTAATAATCAAGTGGATAAGATGATACATTTTGTGGATATAAGTTAGGCTCTTTCCCAAGCCCCCACGCAGTGATAACTCAATGAATTCATGAACAATGTAACCATGGGTGGGCAAGAGGCATGAGATGCAGGGATGGAGGTCATGCATGGGCTCAGTGACATAGACTTCCACTCACCAAGACTGATCTGGCTAGAGACACTGCTGAGTGCTCAATCTGCCAGAAGCAGAGATCAGTACTAAGCTCCTGATATAGCACCATTCTCTGGTGTTATTAGCCATCCAGCTGGGAGCAGGTGGATTACATTGGATGACTTCCATCATGAAAGGAGAAATACTTGGTTCTTATTGGAATAGACACTCTAGATCTGGATTTGCTTTCTCTGCATGCAATGCCTCTGCCAAAACTACCATCTGTATATTTATAGAATGCCTTATCTACCATCATGGTATTCCACACATTTCTTTTGATCACAAAACTATATAGCAGATGAAGCATGACAGTGGGCCGTGCTCATGGAATTCCCTGTCCTTACCTTGTTCCCCATTATCCTGAAGCACCCAGTCTGATAAAATTTTGGAATGGCCTTTTGAAGACTCAATTTCAAAACTAGCTTTATGCAAATACTTACATGACTGGGACAATGTCATCCAGAAAGCTGTACATGCTCTAAATCAGAGTCTAATATATGATGTGCTTTCTCAGATCAGGAATGAAGGGGTAGAATAGGAGTAGCACCACTCACTATTACACTTACTGCTCCACTAGTAAATTTTTTATTTTTCCCCCATGATCTTACGCTCTGCTGGTCTAGAGGTCTTACTTCTAAAGGAAAGAATGCCTCTCCCAGGAGACACACAATAATTTTATTGAACTGGAAGGTAAGAATGCTACCTTGCCTTTTTGGGCTCCTCTTGTCTCTGAATTGACAGACAAAGAAGAGAGTTACTCTACTTGTTAAGATGATTGATCCTGACTACGAAAGAGAAGTTAGGCTGCTAATACACAATAATGGTAAGGAAGAGTATGTCTGGTATATAGGAAATCACTTATGGTATCTTTGACTACTACCAGGTCCTATGATTAAATTCAATAAAAAGTTACACCATCTTTTTCAGGCAGGCTTGAAATGGCCCAGACCCTCAAAAAATAAAGAATTGGGTCACCAAATAGGCAAAGAACACAGCCAGCTGAGATACATGCTGAGGGCAAAGATAACATAGGCTGGGTGGTGGAAGAACGTAGTTATAAGCTGTGAACCTTTGACCCACTGTAGAAATGAGAACTGTAGTTATGAGTATTTTTCATTTATTTTGTTATGAATATGTTTGTGTGCATGTGTGCATCTGTGTCTGTGTGTGCCTGTGTGTGGCATATTGGGTAGCCAAATTTTATTCACTCTACATGTTCTTACAAATTTTTACTACTGAGTAAGTAATTCTACTTTTCATGGCAGAATGTCTTTCCTGCTCTGCTAGTTTTAAAAAGCAAATAACAAGCTTTTTTTTTTTTTTAAAAAAAACTATCTTGCTTTGGGGAAAGAGTAAACATTTTAAAAATCATCATATAGTATTTAAGAAAAATGCTACTGGTTTTCTTTCACTCCAACTACTGCTTCCTCTGTGTTTGTGTGCTTACATCTCTCAGGCCATAGATTTCAAAGAACTTGCTGAGATTTAAGCCTTTTGGGGGCAATTACTTTTGCACTTTTAAAATCATGGTTGAGGAATAGGCAAAAGACTCACATATCCTTCAACCATTCTTTATAAAATGATGAAAGGATGGGCAAAATATTCTCTTGAGGATTCCAGATATTCACAATTTAGGGGATGATATTCAAACTTCACAAATCTTGACATTAGGGGCTTTAACATCCCATCAGGGAGCCTGCCCATCTTAAGCTGATCCACTGGGGGCTGTGATAACAGTCAGAAGACTAGATCAAAAACAGGGATGAATATTGTTGCCTTTTGTATCCAGCAGGGCAGGCAAGGTTTTCTTCTGCGAGAAGGACTATCAAAATTAGCTGAGAGCTCCTCAAAAGCAGGTGGTGATGAAGGACAAAGAAGCAAGCTGTCATGGATTCTGTTCCCTATTTATGTGTCCAGAAAACCCCTGACATCATGCTTTGTTGATGTGATTTTTCTCTTATTTTTTGAATTGAATTAAGCTAATGAGTCAGAGTGGATAATTCCTTAACAGTAACTATGAAGGGAAGTTACACCTGACCTGTGGGGCTACTCCTAATATGTCAACAATGTTTCCTCAAAAAGAGGTCTCCTTTCCATTTTCTCCTATGAATATAACTTGTTTCTCCCTTGATTTAGATGAATCACCAAGCACTGAGAACGTAGGGCTTACAGGGTTAACATGATCATGCTTTTAAATTACTTCCAGACAAAACCATACACTTGTTTGCATGTCAGTCTTAGAAGAGAGCTTTGGTAATTCAGGGCATATAAAAATGTGTTTTAGTAATTCAGTAGAAAAACTTGGGGCTCCCTAATGATTGGAGAAACGAATGTGATATGCTCCAGGTGAAAATCCTCAGACTCAGTATATAAATATTAAGAGCCTTCTTCTGTGACTCACGTCCCTATTCTAGTCTTTTCTAGTGCTCCAAAATGTAACATATTTTACTAGTCCAACAATGCTTCAACATTTGTTATTACATTTTGAAAGGATAGCCATAGCTAAGACTGTTCTCTGTGTGTTCAGAAAACCTCCACCATCGTGCTTTGTTGGTGTGATTTTTATTTTATTTTTTGAATGGAATTAAGTTAATGAGTCACAGTGGATTAATATGAATGAGCAAGAGTCTTTTCCTTAATGTATTTTTTATGTATGGTTTTTCCTAATGGTAACATGAACTGTTGTCACTATAAGCTTGTATACTGTTTCCAAAGAATATGACCTTAAGACTTCAGGAAAACCTGAATAAAAAATATTTTATCTTTGCACCTTGCCATTCTTTATTTCCTTAAAAAAAGACACATGGAAGCCAAGAACTTTTATTCAATACACACTGTATGCAATTCCTATCTTATTCTAAGTTCAAGCAGAGAGGCAGACAGTGTAAGTGGGCCCCTGTGTCCTTAACTTTTAAATTCCCAGGAAATAATTTAAATTTCTGCTTGCTGCATGAATATAACTTGTTTCCCTGCAAGTCTAAGTCTATAAACCTTCCCTCAGGATCTAACGAGAGTCTTTATTTGCAAGCATTCACTCTGACACATGCCAGCTAGGCACTAATGACAGTAACAATGTTTCTGCACTCAGACAAATGAATTTAGAGAATAAATCTAAATTTCTCTGCTTGTGTTCTCCTTATTTAGAAGAAACGATTACATCTTTCTCCATTTCTCGTCCCCTATGTCTTCAATTATAACATTGAAATAATGTGTTTCACCAAATCCATGATTATTAAGTTATATTTAGGGTCTGTCGTAAACAGTCTTGTATGAGCTTCAAAAGGAAAGGTGCTATATAAATAAGCACTTGGAATGGTGGCTCGCATATGATAAGCCTACTATCAATGTTCTCTAGTTTGTCCTGAGAGTCTCTCAGTTACTTAGTTGTAAGCTGTTTACAGTTCTAGTGAGAAGGACTAGTTACAGAAATCACAGACTTTTTTGTACACAATGCATCTGTACAATTTTTATTTGTCAATTAACAAAAATGTGAAGTTATGTCAATTAATCTATCATAATGGTCATCCTTGTGCCTACTGAGTGTAAAAGAGAACAGTGGTACATATGTAAGAAGAAACAGAGTATGCAGAGAAAGTAGTCTTAGAAGGGTGAGCTTACCGTAGTCTTTTGCGTGAAATCCCAAATGGTAAGTTCTATGAATGAATTGCCTACATTTACTCTATATATCCAACAATATGTGAGTCTTTATTTTTATTTAATTCTAACTTAATCAGTCATATTGGATTTCTTGCACATCATCTATGCTCTTTTTTAAAAAATTAAATACTTAACATACCTAGCAACAACCTAGCTAAGTAGGTTTCGTATTTTCATTTTCATCTGAGGAAACCAGACTCAAAAAATTCTGCTGTGAGATGGCACAGCCTTTATTTAGTGCAGCCAACTTAATCATTCTTGCTACCACACCATGCCAAGTGGTTGGGATCAAAAATTAATTTTGATTTGTGGCATTGGTTTTTGGTGAACATTTTAGCACAATTTTGAAGCTAACATTTTTAAATTTCATATTCCATTTAAAGGTTCCATATAAATTTTCAGTTAATTGCCAAGAATGGCTAATCCAGAATGAAGGGCTTAATAAATGTCTTTTTTTTTTCTTATTCATGGTGTAGTTGGAGTTCTGTATGGCCAATATATTAATCTGTCTGCACCCCGCATTGTGTATGCTAGCTATGCTTTCAGAATACGCTTCATCCTCCACCTTCCAATAGGCCCCATTTTGTGTTGTTCCTGTCTATATCAGAAGAGGAAGAGGATCAGGAAAAATGACTAATGGGTACTGGGTTTACTATCATATTGATGAAATAATCTGTACAACAAAACCATGATACAAGTTTCCCTATTCAACAAACCTGCACATGTAAACCTGAATTTCAAGTAAGAGTTTTAAAAGAAAAATGAAAAAGGTATACACACCATAGACTTAAAAAATATATATGCAGGAATGCCTTGGAAGAAGCAGGAGAGAAAAAACTGAAGGTAATGCTAAAAAGAAGCCATAAAGAATTTTCTTTCTGGAACAGAAGATGTATATAACCCATCTTAGTCATTTATTTCAAGGACCTGCCTCAAAAGTGAATGCACCAGCAATGAGACGACTGTAAAATGGTAAACTTGCAAAGAGTCAAGGTTTTGCATCTAAATATAAAGCAGATATACACATAGAAACCAGCTCATAAGGTGACACAAAAAATGTTATTCAAGTAGGTACAGGTACTTTCCTACCTTTCTTTTTATACTTTTGAGAGAATTGGAGGTGGTATTTTATTGGAAATACTCCAAACAGAAATGGTGTCGAGGTTTGTTGTATCATTTTCTTGTAATTAAACTTTTTCATTCCCTGATGCTAAGAATGGTTGCAGATTTTTGGTCATCTAGTATGGTCTGTTTTCTACGTGAAAATACTGGTGAAGGCTGATGAAATAGAGAAAGAGACCATAGAGCAACTCAGGCCATTTGTGGCAAGCGCCTCTCCAACCACAGGTGTTACACACACCACAACTCTGCGCACACTGGTTAGATCTCTCAACATGTAGGTATGTCCTTCTTCTTATCTATGTTAATGAGAAATGCTTGAAATAAAAAATTCAACTCAATCAATTAAAACCCATACAATCAAACTATACCAACATTTTTTTTTTCTTTTTTTGAGACAAGGTCTCACTCTGTTGCCAGGTGCCAGGTTGGAGTGCAGTGGCGCAATCTCGGCTCACTGCAACCTTCGCCTCCCAGATTCAAGCCATTCTCCTGCCTCAGCCTCCCGAATAGCTGGGACTACAGGCGCACGCCACCAAGCCCAGCTAATTTTTGTATTTTTAATAGAGACAAGGTTTCAGCATGTTGGCCAGGATGGTCTCGATCTCTTGACCTCGTGATCCACCCGCCTCAGCCTCCCAAAGTACTAGGATTAAAGTCGTGAGCCACCGAGCCCGGCCAACTAACATTTATTAATGCTATACAACATTGTCATGGTTGTGTGTCAAGTCTTTGGCAAAGTACACATCAAAAGCACAGAAGTAATATGAATTATAGTGAGAAAGCAGAATTTACAACAAAATTGTAAATTTTAATCTCTAGGAAGGAATAGGATGTTTGCAAAAAATGGTGACTTAATCATTTGATGGGGTATTTTTTTTATTGGTTATTAGCCTCCAAACTAAAACCATCCAATTTTAACAGGCTTTATTCTTTGAGTCTCAGCAAGAAGCATGGTTATGCCTTTAAAACAAAGAGTACATTTGTTTTGGCTCAAGTGTACCTAATTAGACAATAGAAATCATAGGCATTGTTGTTACTAAATAGGGACTCTCAAAGACTCGTAGTGTTGAATCTCAGATGCAGCTCCCCAGGCAGACATAATTTGAAATAAGTTGACTCCTATTTAGAATCAATCAACAAAAACACATTGAATGCTTAATTATGTGATTAGACCAAATTTCCTGAACAGTACCTTTCTGGCTGTGTTAGGCCACAGTAAATTTTGGGCTTGTGGGAGGTCCAGATGGAATGTATAGAACAAGTAGCCAGAAATACTTAGACAGTAGGTCCTCAACTAATGTCGTTTTGCTGTAATGTGGATGAGAAAAAAAAAAAAGGTTCCTGGCTGGGGCCACTGTCTGTGTAGAATTAGTACATTCTTCTCACATCTGCATGGGTTTTATTTGGGTATTTTGGTGTCCTCCCGCATCCCAAAAATGTGCATATTAGGTTAATTGGTGTGTCTAAATGACCCCAGTCTGAGTGAGTATAGGTGTGTGTGAGGGCACCCTGCAAGGGAGTGGCATTCTGTCCAGGGCTGGTTTCCACCTTGCACCTGAGCTGCCAGGATAGGCTCTAGTTACCCATGATTCTAAACTGGAATAATTGCTAAATAATTATCCTACTTGTGTTTATCAGTCTTTCTTAAATGTATGGATAGCCTACATTTATTTCATTGTTTAATATTAGAAGCGTTTCGGGTCTTTATTTAGAAATTTGGTGATGATTTTATGACCAGAAAGATATAGGGACTTTAACTCTTGATGATATGGCTTAGCCTATGGTAAAATTGATTTCGTTTTCCTTTAAGGTTTTGTTTTTATATTTCACATATAAGTGAGATTTTGTAATATCGTGTTTCTTTGTCTGGCTTATTTTACTTATCATAACATCTTCCATGTCCATCCATGTTGTGGCAAGTGGTAAGGTCACCTTCTTTCATAAGGATGAATGATATTCCATTGTGTATGTGCATGCACATGTATGTGTGTGTGTCTGTGTGCAGTGTGTGTGTCTACATTTTTTAAAATCAATTTTTCTGTTGATGGACACTTAGGTTGTTTTCCTATTTTAACTATTTTAAGTGATGTTGCAATGAATATGGGAGTGTAGATATCTTTAAAGTTGGTGATTTCATTTCGTTTGAGTATACACCCAGAAGAGGGATCGCTGGATCATAAAATAGTTCTATTTCAAATTTCTGTAGGAAACTTCATAGCGTTTTTTTTTTTTATAATGGCTGTTGCAATCTACGTTCCCACCAACAGTGCTCTAGAGTTCCCTTTTCTCCACACTTTCACCAACATTTTTATGTCTTGTCCTCTTTCTCTTTTTTTTATTTTTTCAAGACAGGGTTTCACTGGCATTGTCCAGACTGGAGAGCAGTGAGTCGATCTCAGCTCACTGCAACTTCTGACTCTTGGGCTCAAGTGATCCTCCCACCTCAGCCTCCAGAGTAGCTGGAATTACAGGTGTGTGCCACCATGCCCAGCTGATTTTTATATTTTTTGTAGAAATGGGTTTTGCCAGTTGCTCAGGCTGGTCTCAAAGTCCTCAGCTCAAGTGATCCACCTGGCTTGGCCTCCCAGAGGGCTGGGATTACAGGCATGAGCCACTGCTCCCGGCCTTGCCGTTTTTCTAAGAGCCATCTTTATGGGTGTGAGGTGATATTTCGTAGTGGTTTTAATTGTTAGTTCCTTTCTGATTAGTGATATTAAGCACTTTTTCACATACCCAATGGGCATTGATATCCTCTTTGGAGAAATGTCTCTTCAAGTTCTTTCCTCAATTTACAGTTGGGTTATTTGTTTCTCAGCTATCGAGTTGTAAGGGTTCTTCATACATTTGGGGATAACACTTTATCAGGTATGTGGTATGCAGTCATATTTTTCCATGTATTGGTTACCTTTTCATCTTGCTGAGTGTTCACTTTGCTGTGCTGAAGCTTTTAGTTATATGGAGTCTCATTTATTTATTTTAATTTTGTAGCTTGAAGTTTTGCTGTGATATCCAAAAGAATTATTGTCAAGACCTGTGTCGAGGAGCTTTTCTCTATGTTCTCTTCTAGGAGTTTTATGGTTTCAATCCTTACATATAGCTGTATTATCCACTTTGAGTTAATTTTCATGGATGATGTAAGATAAGGGTCTAACTTCATTTCTTTGCATATGGAAATCCAGTTTTTCCAACACCATTTTTTTAAGACTGTTTGCTTCCCCATTATATCCTCTTAGTGCCCTTGTTGAAAATTAGTTGGCATATAAGGGTCAACTAATTAACAAATACTTTTGTATTTATTTCTGAGAACTCTATTCTGTTCCGTTGGTCTGTGTCATTTTTAGTCTGTAACATACTCTGATTACTATAGCTTTGTAATAAAAGTTTAAATCAGGAGATATGATACCTCTAGCTTTGTTTTCCTTTCTCAAAATCGCATTGGCTATTCAGGGCTTTTGTGGTGTCATACAAATTTTGGAAATTTTTTTTTCTATTTCGGTGAAGAATTCTATTGGAATTTTGATAGGAATTGTGTAAAATCTGTCTATTGCTTTGGGCAGTATAACATTTTAACATTATTGATTCTTCCCATTTATGAACACATAATATTTTCAGTTTGTGTCTTTAATTTCTTTCAAAAATGTTTCATAGATTTTAGTGTATAAATCTTTCACCTCCTTGGTTAAATTTATTCCCAGGTAATTTTTTTAATTCTATCATATATGTGATTATTTCATTGCCTGTTTTTTTAGCTATGTTGTTATTTGTGTATAGAAATGCTTTCTCCAAAGACTCCATGGGGAGATTCTGTTTTTTGCTTCTAGTTTCTGCTAGCTCCAGGCCCTCCTTGACTTCTGGCAGCATCGCTCCGATCTCTGCCTTTCTGTTCACATACCTTCTTCTCTGATTTCTGTCAAATCTCTCCTGTGTGTTTCTTGTAAGAAACCCTGTCATTGGATTGAAGGCCCACTGGGTAATCCAGAACAATCTCTCAAAATTCTTAATATAGTTGTATATATAAAGACCTTTTTCCCCTCCAAATGATGTAAGCTTTATAGGTTCTATGAATTAGGATATAGGCGATGGGTAGGACAGATTTTGTTTGGTTATTTAAAAATATCATGCTAAAAACATGAATTACTATTGAATTTTTGTCAAACTGTTCAAAATAGGTTAGTACATAATTCTGAGTATATGCTACTGATGTAAGTATTTATATCCTCCCACACTTACCTTTAAAAATTATCTGATGTTCTTTTGGTGCTAAAATATGCATAACGTGAAATTTACCATTTAAGTGTACAGTTTAATGGCATTAAATATAGTCACATTGTTGTGCAGCCCTATAGGGTTTTACTGTGAACTGTGTTCTGTTATTTCCTTCTGTTCTGACTTTTCTACATAAAAAAATCTAGAATTAATATTATTATCAAATTACTGTTATTCATTTATTGAGATGGTAATACAATTTTTCTTTTATATTCTCTTAATGTCTTTCTGATGTTAAATCTAGAGCATATCTTGATGGAAAGTATCTTCAATATTCCAATATCTTTATAGGAAAATGTAGGCCACATACAAATGCATGCAGTTGTGAAGTAGAGCAAAAATTTGGAACAAAAATGTAGCTTAAAAAGAGGAGCTAATTTTAGCAACACGTATGAAACTAAAAAAGAAAGCAAACTCACCATGATTCTAAGGTATTTGGAAACGTTTGTTTAAACATACAGTTTTTGTATAAAATGAGTGAGTTAGTCAGTGGATATCACTTCTTAGTTTTGCCGTTTTTAAAAACAACCTGTAATCACCAGGACACATTCTGTGAATATTTTATTGTCAAGACACATTGCCAGACTTAATAAAAACATTCTTTTGCTTACTTTTATAATTGTTTATCCCTTCATATACCTGTTCCACTCACTAGCCCATGATATTTCTACAGAAACTGAGATACTTTCATAATGCTGGTTCTTCTATCGTGGTTGACACTTTGAGTCTTTCTCATACTATTAATCTCAAAGTATGTACAATGAGGACACTGAACCATTTTAGCAGGTGAAAGTCAAATTGGTTACTGTTCACATAAATAAAGGCAAAACAGGGCAGGCACGGCGGATCATGCGTGTAATCCCAACACTTTGGGAGTCAAGACCATCCTGGTCAACATGGTGAAATCCCATCTCTATTAAAAACACAAAAATTAGCTGTGTGTGGTGGCACACACCTGTTGTCCCAGCTAATTGGGAGGCTGAGGTGGGAGAATCGCTTCAACCCATGAGGCAGAGGTTGCAGTGACCCGAGATCACTCCATCGCACTCCAGCCTGGCAACAGAGTGAGACTCCTTCCTGGAAAAAAAAAAAGGCAAAGCAAATTTCTTTCTTTTTTTTTAAATTATACTTTAGATTCTGGGGTACATGTGCAGATCATGCAAGAATTGTTGCATAGGTACATTCATGGCAAGGCTGTTTGTTGCCACCATCCCCCTATCACCTATACCTGACATTTCTACCCACGGTATCCGTCCCCTCCCCTCCCTCCTACTATCCCTCCCAAAGCCCCTCCGCAATGGACCCCAGTGTGTGATGCTCCCCGCTTTGTGTCCAAGTGTTCTCATTGTTCAACACCTGCCTATGAGTGAGAACATGCGGTGTTTGATCTTCTGTTCTTGTGTCAGTTTGCTGAGAATGATGGTTTTCAGGTTCATCCATGTCCCTACAAAGGACACAAACTCATTGTTGTTTGTGGCTGCATAGTGTATATGTGCCACATTTCCTTTGTCCAGTCTATTATCAATGGGCATTAGGGTTGGTTCCAGGTCTTTGCTATTGTAAACAGTGCCATGACGAGCATGCGTGTGCGGGTGTCTTTGTAATAGAACTTATAGTCCTTTGGGTATATACCCAGTAATGGGATTGCTGGGTCAAATTGAATTTCTATTTCTAGATCCTTGAGGAATCACCACACTGTCTTCCACAATGGTTGAAACTATCCCCATCAAACTACCAATGATCTTCTTCACAGAACTGGAAAAAAACACTTTAAACTTCATATGGAAGCAAATTTCTTTTAGTTAACTTTTGACTAAAATGCACAACTGCAATTTATTCCAAAAGAGAGAACCATTCAAGTATAAATTTGACCCTATTATTATACTCTCAGCAGGAACAGAGAAAATCTCTTTTGAGGGTCTTAGCAGGCCACTGGTTGCCATGCAAACTTGACTCATTCATTACAAATTCACAGAAAATATAAAATACTAATTGGAGCTTCCATGAATGTTTGAGGAAGAAAAAAGTAGACCTACTAGTGAATGCAGACAAGAAGCAAAATTTGTCTTCTTTTCTTATGAAAGGTTAAACTGATAGACCACCATTCGACTTAAGCATAAAAATAATTTTGAGCTGGGCAAGTGGATGCCTGCTGCTAATATACAGTCAAATCACATCCACTTGGAATAGTAGGGTTGAAATTAAAATACGTTGATAGGCTAGTTACCTGTTAGTCCTTGGTAAGCACAGGGATAACAAATGTAATTTATTTTGTTAACATGATGAAGTTTTCATAATCAAGCAGTTGGTAAAGAAACAAATCTATTATGAGTTTACATTTCCAGCCTTTCATTGAAGTTTGATGGTCCAATAAATGGATATCACAGGGTTCAGCCAATAGGTGTATTAAAGGACTCAGCCAGAAAAGTCACTACTGTAATTCTGGTCAGATCTTTTCAACAAGTTAATTTTTGTCAATTCCTGGCAACTCTCTCAATTTTCTGCTCCATGAAGTTCTTCAGAATATTTACCAGTTTAAATCAGACCTAGAGGTGAGTTGAAATGTTTTTGTCCATTTCAAACCAAAATATCCATTTTAACTCTTTTTTGTCTTTTCAAAAATGCAGCAAGTAATTAATGAGAGCCTATGTTAAAAGGAATTAAGCAAGATACCCAAGAAAGGAGTGAGACGCTCTGAACAAATTAAACTGGATTCTAGATTTTCAGATTGATGAATCACATTCTGAAATCTGCTTCAGTTAAAGAAATTGAACCAAGCGAAACACATTTCTTCTTCTATTGTGATATAGTCCAACCAAAAAAGATTCAAAGAAAAATAGAGTGTGATTGTTCCTCAGTCATTACTGTTGTGCCGAATTCAAAGAACAGCAAAGACAGAGGACTGCTTTATAAAAGTGAGGTTGATAGGGCACTAGAATTCTGTGGTTTGCATTAACGTACTTTTGATATATTCACTTCGTCTTTAAAAGAATAACTTTTTAAAAAGCATTTTATTTCTTTTAAAAAAATGCCATGTTTATAAGAACAAAGAAAGTGACCATCTAGAGAGATAATCAATGTTGACTTAATATTGATGTAAGATTGTATATAATATGTATTAATTGTAAGATTATATAAAATGAAACCACATTTATGTTGTACATAGCTTTTTTTTCACTCAATAATACATTATAAAACTTTTTCCATACCATTCATATTATTTGGACTATCCATAAAAATAGCAGATTCAATATCCTGAGTAACATAACTACTCCAGTTAGTAAACTATATCTTAGTATTGCTTTGCAAAAATCTGTACAACCCATCACCTATTAGTGGTTTGTAGAATTATTTTTCTTACATTATTAATGCTGCAGTGATTGTAATTGTAGCAGAATCTTTGTGCATATCCATAATTACTTTCTTGAGCTATTTCTAGGAGTACAGTTGTTGTGCTGATGGGTTTGTATTAAAGCTTTTGATAGACAATGCAAATTGTCCTCTGGAGGTAACTAATTCCTGCATTCACAATATAGTTTGAAAAATGAGGTTTAGATGATTAATTGTCCATTAGAATTCTCAGTAATTTTTTTTGTCAGTTTTGTTTTGATTTGGGGGGTTTTGTTTGTTTTGTTTTTTTGGGTCTTCAGATCCAAAGGCATAGTGAGCCTTTGGACCTGAAATGGTTTTATTGTCCTTATATGTCACTGACACAATTTCCCTCATTACTATTATATGCATTTTATGATGTGACTTTGCAATTACTCCCATAAAAAGGAGTCATCAATTTCCCCTCCTTTTAATATGGGCTGGCCCTGTAACTTGCTTTACTGACACAATAATAGAGTGATATGATATACTTCCCAAGTTCAGGACTCAAGAGGCTATCTAGCTTCTGCTCTTGTCCTCTTAGAAATCAGATGTTGTATTTTAAAAAGTCCATGGTAGCCTGCTGGAGATAGAATGTGAATGGTACTGACATACCCTGGCTGACAGTGCCTGCTAGTTGCCAGCAATAAAAGTCATTCAAGGCCAACCAGATGACCTGCCAACTGACCCACAACAGCATGAATGAGTCCAGCTGACTCCCTATAAGGAGCAGAGATGAGCCCTGCCCTCTGAGCCCTTCCTATGTTGCCTATCACTGATGTCCTGAGCAAATGAATGGTTGTTGTTTTGTATCACTAAGTTTTGGGGTAGTAAAACACTCAGAAATAAATTAAAATAATAATTAATGCAGTTGATACATTTTAAAGTTCATTTACAGCTCCATCTTTTTCTTATGTCCCTTACCAAACAAATCAGTTGAGATAAGAATAGAAGTGTTTCATTATTGGTAAGAAGAAAAGATCCTGGCTTGCTGAATACTGTCACCACCAATTAAATTTACTGCTACTGCAGAGTAACCCACTTCCTTGTAGCATAAATTGGCAAAGTTTGACTTAACTTTATGATAGATAGGACTTGCATGAGTGACACTGTATGAAAGGTAGATGTATTGAACAAAATGTAACTCTTAATAAATGAGGCTATATGTACACCCGTGATAAAAAAAAATCTATCTTGTGGATAGATGAAGTATCATGTTTGATGCCAACATATTTTCTTTTAAGCTTAGTTGAGTTTATCTGAAGATAATTGAAACTTGCTTTGGTCTGCTGACTGATTACACTTTTTGTTCAACATGACCTAGTGTCCTTTGGACCTAAAATGGTATTAGTGTGGCTTTGGATGCATTGATATTTTCACAGGATGATTTATGGTACTTACCAAGGTATTCCTTTGTAATAGCAAAATTTAAATTAGAGTCAGTTTGGCAGCTTTCCAATTCAATCCCTACTACATACAATGAAAAACTCCTTAAAAGTAGAAAATCATTAAACAAAAATAGCATCTGGTGGTCCATACTGTATCTCTAAGATTAGTAGAAAAACTTTTCCCCAAAACAAATAAACAGATTTACAAAACAATGTATCAGGCAACTCTGTTCATAGAAACAAAAATGACTCACATCAATGCTCTTCAGTATTATAGCTCCTTTAAACAACATAGTAATATATTTACTTGCATACATGTCCTTGATCATCTCTCTACAGAGCTGTGGAAGGTAGTAAGCCAAGTGACTATGTATGAATGAAATGGAATAAGGCTCAGAAACAATTTAAATAAACCTTATATTTTATTTGCATTTTAAGTGTTCTATTGTTTGGAAAAAGAAAAAAAAATGTAAAAAATGCTTATGGTTTTCCAAGCCAATTGGGTTTGGGTACAGTTTAGTGAAGGAAGTATTTGTAGTCCGGTTTTCTCACTTATTCCCAAATTATGAAGGCTAGATTCTATGTAAACCATGCTTTAAACTGGTTATCAAAAATAATTAATAATCTAAGTGACAGAGCAGAACAACTCTATTTCATATTAAATTTCTGTTCTTTCTTGATACATTTATATTTTCCCACCTTTTTAACATAATTTTAAGTATATATAATAGGTATAAAAGTAACACAAATAATTATACTACAACCTTGTGCTGATTCCTTATATTGTTAATATTTTGCCCACATTTGTGTTATTTTCTATTTAATGTAGATATGTAGTATATGTGTGTATTTATATACTGTATGTATATATTATATATGCATATAAAGTCATACATTGCTTAATTACAGAGATACTTTTTGAGAAATTGGCTTTTTGGTGATTTTGTTGTGTAAACATTACAGAATGTATTTAAAAACCAAGTTGGTGTAGCCTACTATGCATCTAGTCTATACGGTGTAGCCTGTTGCGCCTAGGCTACAAATCTGTACAGAATGTTACTGTACTGAATACAGTAAGCAATTATACCACAATGGTGAGGTATTTGTGTACCTAAACATATCTAAACATAGAAAACATACACTAAAAATATAGATTTATAAGCTTATGGAACCACCATCATATATGCAATTCATAGTTGTCCAAAACATCATTCTGCAGTACATTACTGTATAGATATAATATTTTATTGAACTAGTTTAAAGTAAGATTCAGGTACAGTATAATGCCTTTTCCCATAAATACTTGAATGTTTATTTCCTAAAGCAGGGCAAAATTTTTTTTTTGAGACGAAATCTTGCTGTCATCAAGGCTGGACTGCAGTGGCATGATGGCTCACTGCAGCCTCCACCTCCCGGGTTCAAGCTATTCTCCTGCCTTAGTCTCCCAAGTAGATGGGACTACAGGCACGTGCCACCATGCTTGGCTAATTTTTGTATTTTTAGTAGAGATGGATTTTCACCATGTTGGCCAGGCTGGTCTCAAACTCCTGACCTCAGGTGATGCCCCCACCTCGGCCTCCCAAAATGCTGGGATTACAGGAGTGAGCCATCTCGAAGCAGGGCAATATTTTGTATAATTACAGTAATTTTTAAAATTAGGAAATTAATCTCTGTGATATACATTCTTACTCTTTTGTTTTAATAGTATATCTCCTCTTCTAGAAATACTTGTCTACTGCACATTTTAAATTAGTTCCCCCTGCTGTGTGTTCAGAATGCATCTTTTTTTTATCACTGCAGGATACTGATCATTTTTTAATTTAACCCTCATCTTGATATCTATCTCTTTAATGCACTACAAGCTTAGTAGTGACTAGTATTATATTTATTTTATTTCCTCCTCCAAGGTAGCACAATTCTTGGCACTGGTAAACTTTTCATAAATATTTTTAGATAAATATGTTCCTTTGAATTGTAGTTGAGACATTCCAATCTTTGCCTCCATGAAGAAAAAGTAAAATTGCTACACAGTTTTAACTTTTTAAAATTTAAACCAACAGACATCCAGACTTGAAAACTCATGAAGGAATGAAGTACTTAGTTTGAAGCAATTCATTTTAGTATTTTAAAGATTAATTTTGTAGTTTCATTAGAAACTTAAATAGTAACTTAAAGGATCAATTATTTTATTTTCAATAGTAATTATAATAGCATACATTTATTCAAAGCTTGCTATGCTTGAGGCACCTTGTAAGTATTTTATATAACTTTGTTATTTAATCAGAATAATAATATTTAACAAAAACTTACACATTTTAAGCACTATGTCAAGCATATTCCATGGGTTATGAAATTTAATAATAAATTGACAAATACTTAGGAAACTTTTTCTGTCTTTCAGGTACAGGTGTAAGTGCTTTATGCATATTAATTCTCATTTAATTCTTACAACATTGTGACAGGACATTATTATTATTCCTATTTTGCTGATGAGGAAACTCAGACTACAGAGATACTAAGTTTTCAACAGGAGTTATTATGCCTCTTTTAAAGAGGGAAAATCCTGAAATGTGAATAAGTTACTTACCTATATTAATTTTACAGAATTGCTATAACAAATTACCACAAACCGACTGACTTAAAACAATAATAAATTTATTGTCTCACAGTTCTGAAGGCTAAATAAAATTCTGAAATCAAAGTGTCTGCAGGCCCATGCTCTTTCTGGAAGTTCTAGAGAGAATTTTTTTTCATATTAGCTTCTGGTGTTGCTAGCAGTCTTTGACATTCCTTGGCTTGTAGACACATTATTCATATCTCTGCCTCTGTCATCACATGGCATTCTCCTCTCTGTACATTTGTCTCTGTATCTTTTCACCTCTTATAAGGCCTTAGTGGATTAGGGACCACCCTAATGACTGCATGATAATTTACTCACATCTGTAAAAACCCAATTTTCAAATAAGGCCACATTCCAAGGTGCCAGATGTTAAGAGTCCAACATATCTTTTCGGGGACACATTCAACCTATAACATTACCCAAGGCCATTAAGCTCATTAATAACACTACTGGGATTTGATCGTGGGCTTCTCTGACTCTAAAGCCCATGTTTTTGACCACTGCGTTCCATGCAGCATACAAGACTTGAGTCACCTTTAGTTCTACAAGCTAACTAAAGTTATTAATAACAATGGCAGTCATCAAAACAAAAGCATTCAACATCAAAAATATATATCATTTAAATATTTTCTTAAGACATATGAATAACTTTTATAATAAAATTAATACTTCAGTTTAATTTTTCAAACTATGATATGAAATTTATTTATAAATAAATGAAACAGAATTTTATACATAAAAATCTCATCTGTTTATGCTATTACTAGCACAAATACCTACTTTTAAAGAAAATTATTTATCAAAAGACTGCTTATCTCAGCTTAGTAAATTTTCTTAATGTTTTTTAGTGAAATGGTTTGGTTTTACTTATGTGAGATTTCTACTTTCTTTAAATTTTATTTTATTAAAATATCTAAATATTTACTAACTTTAAATTTATGTTCTTATATTTTATTTATATTTATATAAATATAAAAAAATGGTATTATGTTTTTTTCCACATTCTGTTTTACAATTAACCATTATTAAGCCCATATGGAAAAAAATAGATTCAATATTTTTATACTTGTAGAGGTGACTGTATTCACATGGTAATTTTACCAAATAATTATAAACACAATTTATATTGCTAGTAGCATTCAAAAAGTTAACATAATAAATTTCTCTAATTTTGGCATTAAGTTTATTTCTGTAGATCCTTTAGAAATATATACATTATGGAAGAAAGTTTTAGTTTTAACTAAACAGTTACCTCTGCAGCATTTATCTTATTTTGGTAATCACACACATCGTAGACATCTCTTTATTCTTTACTGTTTATCTCACAGAAGCATTCTAACTGGTTTTTTAGCATGTTTTCTTCCATTGGAAGACATTCTGCATGCCAAGGGCAGAATGATCCTGGTAAAGGTCGAGTGTAGTCAAGTCACTTTCTTGCTCAAAATTATTCTACAGTTTAACATTTCCTGTAGGAATGAAGTTTATAGAATTGCCTTGAACAAGGGAATAATAAACAAAACAAAAAACATAAGCAGTTAATAACAAAACAATACTTAGGAGGGGCAGGTGAAAAGAATTTTCTTATTAATAGGAAAACAAGGCAAAATCAAGCATTATCAATTAAAGGGACTAATTCAAATGTGCATATTTAATCATGTGTGTTACCATTTTTATTGTGTTAGACTTTTGAATCGATTTTAATAAATGAGGTTAGTCTGTAATTTTCTTTCTAGCTCTGCAATTTTTCTTTTTGTTTCTAGCTTAGATAGAAATATAGATATTTTGTTTATTTCTTTTATTACCTTGCTTAATTTTGATTGATATTTATTAATTTTATTCATTTTTCCAAAGAACCAACTTTTAATTTTGAATATTTGGTCTGTTTCCTATTTCATACGCTTTAACTATCATCCAGATTTCTCATTTCAACTTTCATGATACTACGTCCAAGAATCTTAGCTCTTCCTTTAAAAGCAACATTTAGGCATCATCATTATTATGAGGTTATATGGTCACTTTTATCTATGTGACCTTTGACAAGTTTCTTACACTCTCTGAGCCTGGAACTCCTTATCTTAAAGTAGACAATTCTATCACCGGTTTAATAGAGTGGCTGTTATCATACAAATAATAATTTTAAGCGATTAGCACAGCACTGACACGGATAAGGTTTTCTCATAGATAATACTGATGAAGATGGTGATGATTATGTTGGTGTTATGCTGTGCCTATTCAAATCAGGCACAACATTCTAAATCTTTTTCTGGCTGTGTTATCTGGATTGATATTTCAATTAGCCATTCTATGTGACTTCTATGACTAATTACATACAGGAGTTTATGTAAAACATATCACTTTGTCTACAGATAAATTTATTTAGTTTAAATACTCTACATGGCCTATTTTATGCAATTCATTCTTCACGTGTACTCCCAAATAAATGTTAATGTCTGTGTACTTATATCTTAGGATTAATGAGGTAATGTCTAAAAAGAACTGTGAATTCTTTGGAGGAAATACAAGGTCACAGTCCAAATTGTGATACGTATTATGCTTGTGTTTAAAAACTAGAAAGAAAGCTCTTCTACTTCAAAGGACATGAGCTGCCAAACACTACTGTATTTGAAGCACTGTCATAACAGCTCAGGAGGAATACAAGAGTGAGGAAGGATACAAAACTGATGAAATGAGGAAAAATGGGTCCTAATAAGAAAAAGTTGAAATGAAAAATGTCAAAGTAAAGCAAATCTGAAGAAACAGAATAATGACATAGGATCATCTTACTTAGTAGCCTGTTGCATATAGTTAATCAATCTTTCCTCCTTGAAACACTGTCTTTACTTGTTTCGGGATAAAATATTCTGTCTTGGTCTTCATTCCTCCTCTTGACTTTGTTCTCTCAGCTCTGGTGCTGGCTCCCCTTCAACTCCCTGACCTCTAAATGTGAGACTGTTTTAACACCCAGTCATTGAATTTTTTTCTAGCTATGCGTCCTCCCTTAATGATCTCATACAGACTCAGGCTTTAAATATCACCTATATGCTAATAATTACCAACTTTATTTCTCCAGCTTGGACCTATCCCTTTGACTCTACACTGGTTTATCAGCTGCTTATTTGACATTTCAACTTGAATGTCTAATATGTGTCTCAAATTTAGCCTGTCTAAAACAGCCTTGAATAGCTTTCATTCCACCATTTGCCTGGTCCTTTGCAAATCTCCTATCACATTCTTTGATATTTCAGGACATGGCCAATCATTTTTGCCCCTTTCACTCAGGCCCCAAATCTTCTCATCATCCTGGTTCTTCTGTTTCCATCACACCACACATCCAGTCCACCAGCATGCTTTGTCAGCTTTGTATCTTCAAGTTATATCCAGAATCTGAGCACTTCTTACCACCAGTTTTACCTCCCTGAATTGCCATAATAGCCTCCTTGCCAATGTCTCTGCTTCTACCCTTGCCTTGCTATAAGCTCTCAAACAGTGGTGTGGTTGGCAGAACACAGCTTCAGTTGATCATTTCCAGCCACATTGATGTGTCATCTTATAATGCATCTATAGCAGAGCCAGTATCATATCAGGAACTGTTATATGAAAGTTAAGTTCTACTTTGCATATAGCATGGCCTTGCTCTGGAATTCCAGCAGGCTACATTATAATTTTCCCATTAAGCATTACATAAATCCTCCATAATGTCTTTTTCTATCACAGATGTACCTAAGACCAAAACACCTGTCAGGTTAAATTACTCAAGCTTAGTGTCACTTATACCAAAATCTGAAAACCTGGATTGCTAAAAAGCCTTTTCCTGCACCGTACGCTACTAAAACTTTGCAGTTATTAATGTCATTCTGTATAATAGCCAGAGAAATCTTCCAGAATGTGGCCTATAAGTGATGGTGCTTCCTTCTTTGAAATGAAAGCTGCAGGATGCACTAATTGTTTCTTATTTTGGAAGGTGTTTTCTGGAATGCCATAAACCACTGGTTTTCTAAAAGTTGTATTAATGCGATAGTATCTTAACTCTTTACAGAATTCATGCCTCGCTCTCTAAAGAGCATGTGTCTTTCCAAGGCCTCCAACACACTTGCCACTTGCTTCGTATCTATCTAGGTTTGATTAGTACAGTGTTATCAATGTAGTGGACCCATGGGACATTCTGCTGGATGTCTATCAGTTCTGGATTTCATCAGAAGATGTCGCACTGAACATCTGCAGAATACCGTTGTAAATGTCTTCTGAATCCTTCTCCTACATATTTTATAGGTGCTATAGTTCTTTCATGATAATTTATTTTTCCTTTCTTAGGAAGTTCAGGACATCCTTGACCTTGTTATGTGGTGATTTAATCTAGTTGTTGCCGTAGTGGGTAGGAAGGAACGTAGGGAAATTTCTGAGGCGACAAAGTTGTCTTATGGGGGTTGTAAAAAGACTTCAAAAAATGATGAAGCATTCAGCTCTATTCCAGCAGACACAGAGGTTTTAGAAGAATTTGGTAAAAGAAGATTCTCAACTGCGCTAATCCCAGACATCCTCATCCTATGTTTTACATTTACACAGCTACCCCTATACTGTAAATCCACCAGCGCCTTATTGCCTTATTTTCTTAACATCCTTATTGCCAGGAAAGCAGGTAATCCAGCCTTTAAAATCAAATTCTTACTTCCACCTCAAATTTTTTCAGGAACCAAACTCAGATGGAGAATAGTGTGCAGAAATTTTTATGAGGAAAAGCTCCAAGGATCAACATTTCTAAAGTAAAGAGAAGGAAGAATTTGGGAACTTGTGATTGTGGGTTACAGCACAGTCAGAGTATGACTTCAATCCACTTCACAAAGAACTCTGATGCTGTAACCGTGTTTTATAGTTTTCCTGAGTTGAAATAAGGGGGTTGAGTGTGTATACTCCTAATTCAATTTGTGATTAGATGCAGGTCCCCAGGGAATAGGGGAGTGATCTTGGACATAGCATATCTCTTTATTAAAGGTAATTTTCAAAAATAGCTGGGAGCAGTACAGGACACATCCACATCAACCTCCAAATTTGGTATCAACATATTAGAAATTTTTCCAAGCATAATTTTTGGTTAATATGGAACTGATACTGGCACAAATGGGTCTTTCCCTGTGTAAATATCAACCAGCTTTACGACAAATGAAAGTCAAAGGCTTGTGGAGTTGGAAGAGGCTGAGAAATCATTTAGTAAAGTTCTTGATTAGAGCTTTGAACCCAATTCACAGCATTCTCAACACATCTCTGGACATTTGCATTATTAGAATACTACTTTCATAGATTTGATCATTTTGAAAATTTTCACCTCTTGTTGAGAAGACTCTGCCTCCTCATAACTTCTATCTTTTCTTCTAATCTGACATGAAGAATCTCATATGTGTAATAAATTCTAATGAAAGTGTTTCAGACACATAAAGATGACTATTAAATAATGCCCCGCACATCCCCATTTGCCAACTTCAACCATCTTCATGTGGCCAAATTTTAATTCTATCATGATCTGGTTACTATCTTGTGACTTCACTCCAAGTTGTTAATTTTTCTGTGTCACTTTCAGAACTGAACATAGGGTATCCAGGCATAACTCATACAGAACGTGGGATATCCCATTTTTTAAAGAAAATGTACTTCTATTAAAACAGTTTCATATCTTATTAGTTCTTTTGGCAACTACCTCGTGAGACATGTTACTCAGTGCTTGGAAACTGCTATATGTTATAATTAAAGCATGGAAAGCAATGCTTTAGCTAATGAATTGATATAAACTGTCTTGTTTAATCTTCTAGAAAATTATGAGAATGAGATACTATTGCATACTATTTTAAACAAGAAAAAGTGCAGATAGATGTGAAAATAAAACACAAAGGGTAGTAAAGATGAAGAGATTATAGCATGCCCCTGAGGAATAGGTGAAATACTATATAAAACTAGTTATCATATGGATATAAACTTTGTATTTTTAAAATTTCATTTGCTGAGGAAGAAATATCGTGAAAGATCATGGTAGAGGTAATGAATACAGAAAGATTAGAACCCACATTTTAATTACCTTACACAAATGGTTTTGCAGCTAATCTACACAATTATGGTTGGAAATTTCATATTTTTTAACCTCTAGATTACAAGATTATTCTTAAACCTCATGCCATAAACAAGATACATTTCTAACTTTCTAACTTCTCAGCGTTTATTTCTACAAAGGACCCCGTCTTACATCTGCTTAAAACCCACTGGTTTCAAAAGAACTCCATATAAAATCTTGCTAAGTTGTCATAAATTTATAGTGATCCTGAACTTTTTGTTCTTGAAACACAAAAGTGGGCCAATGACTTGCAGTTTATCACCAGGTTTGAGGGGTGACTTTATATCCCTCACATAGGACCCCATTATCTAAAATAAAATCGTCAATATCTAAGAAAAATACAGAGACAGCCAAGTTTGGCTTCATAAAAGTTATGATCTACAAATGAATGGCAAATATTACATGGTATGGAAATCCAGAACACTTTAACAGATGCCAGCAAAAGTTAATAATGTTAGCTTTCTCTAGGAATGGTAGTATCTGTGTAAGAGAATAAGCTCATGGACTGTGGTACTTACATTGTTTATTAAGAACATTTTCCTGGCAAATGCTGAGAATAGAAAGAAAGATGAGCTTTGATAAGGGAGGAAAATTCTGAGTTAAGACCTTGTTGGCAGCAGCATCACTATAAAACTGCTATTTGGCTTTTATTGTTATTTAATGCTCAGTTATTTAAAATACTTAAATGAGAGCTCAAATGCTGCCACAATATACCAGCAAGACATTAATTGTGTATTTTAAAATGGCTAAAATATCAATTTATGGTTTAAGCATATGATTATATTTATGGAGTTTCCCTATAATCATTGTAAGGCTTGCTTTCTCAATTGACTTTCAGCTATGGATGACAAATATTTTACCTTACTATAGCATTGGCTGGCAGGTAATAGTATGCAAACTTTGTCCTATTAATAGTGAGTATTTATTTGTGTTTTGTAAACATATGCTTATCAATTCATTGAAGGCTTAAATAGTTGGCAGAATGGTAGGTGTGCTGAAAACTACAGAAACCGAAGGATGAAGGCATAACTTAACCTTGAACATAAGTAGAACTAAAGTTTTAGGCCATTCACTTCTAAAATGTTTCCTATAAATTTTGAATAATTAAATGTGGTCGACCTGTAGTAGCAAGACCTAGGTTCTAGTTTCATACTGTATAACAAATTAAGTGGCTATAGGCCAACTTCTTTAATTTTTCTAGGCTCAGGTTTTCAAACACAGGAATTGGAATAGCTGCTCTTAATAGCTTATTGTTTTTCTAAGATTTGGGGATTTTAATCTCTTATATATATTATTAGGCCCTATGTATATGGCCCTTTTGCTCCCTTATCAAATCTTATACATATATATACTGTAAATTCAGAAAGACTTGCTTTCTAGCCACCAGAAATTGCAACTGAATGCTAATAGAACCTAAATCTAAGTTAATGTAAAGAGAACTATATCATGCGTATTAAAAAACAAAGTAGCTACTGACTTCACTTATGACCAAAAATGGATTAACAGAGATCAGAGTTACCCATTTATAGGAAACAATTTGAAAAAAAAATATATGAAAAGATAATTTTAAAGATGTTGAGCATCATGCAATGAAGGACAGTAATCTATGAGTGGTAGGAACCAAATGAAGTGGGCCCCACAATTTTCTTAGCTAACTCCCTGAAGAAAGTTTCCAGGCTATGACACAGAGAAAATCCAGGCAAAGTCCAACAGTTTTCCTGAGTTGAAGTAATAAAGCTGGAGGTCAGGAGAGAACAAGGCAGTTATAATCTCAGGCAGAGTATCGGTACAGTACTAAGAGAACCTCACAGAGGTAGAATTCTCAGTATCTGCAGAGGGTCTGTTTAAAGAATTAGTGTGAATGCTGATTAGCACAAGTATATGAGGGGAAAGAACCATCCAAATAATTACAAGAAAGAGTGACTTTGATCCTATACCTCAAAGCTAGCAAGGAAAAACTTCATAAGTCACAGGGTATCAGGTAGAGTAAGAAGAATCTTGTCTCAGCAAGGACAGCAAAGTTTAAAAACAAATCTAGAAAGAGTAAGAAAACTTCCAAGTAACTTAATCATGTTACAAAACAGTGATAGAATGTATATAAGAATATTAAAGCATACAGCACCCAACAAGATAAAACTCATAATGTTTGTTATTCAATCAAAATTGAAAGCATGCAAAAAAACAGAAAAATATGACCTAGAATTAGAAGACAAATTAGTCAATCAAAACCAATCCAGGACTTATATAGATGTGAGATTAGCAGCAAAGATATTTATATAGTTATTAAAGTCATATACCATTTGTTCAAGAAGTCAGTGGAATGATTGAAAATGTTAAATAGAAATGTGTCAGATATAAAACAAAAATTTCAAATAAACTTCTAGAGATGAAAAATTTAGTATTGGAGATTTTAAAAACTACACCATTGGGGGTTAGCATTGGATCAAACACTACACAAGAAACAACTGGTGGATTTAAAGACGTAATAATAAAGGTTTTTCAAAATAAAATACAGACATAAAAGAAGACACACACACACACACACACCATCCATGATAGATAATGTCAAGTGGTCAAGTATATGTGTAATTGGAGTCTCCGAATGAGAAAAGAGAGAAGAGAGAGACAGAAGAAATAATTGATACAGAGAGGCCAATTTGTTTTCAAATTTGATTCAAACTATAAACCCCACAGATCTAAGAAGCTCAATAACATTCAAGCACAGGAAGATGAATAAAAAGACTACAATGCATATTATAATTAATCTGCTAAAAGTCAGTAATGAAAGCAACCAGAATAAAATGTTACATTATTATTGGGAAATAATTCTTAATAGATTTCTTACATTTTTTTCCCCATATCTTATAAGGAAAGCAATACTGCCTTTCATTCTGGACTTCTTTTTAAGTGCATTTAGTGAACAGTTAGGCTCCCTCCAGAGCAAAGAGCAGTCATACTTAATATACATTATTAACAATTTAGACTTCCTAAGCTCAGGGTTTCTCTGATGTAATTCAAACCATTGCATGTGCAGGTATTATTTCTCTATCTCTTTGCATCACTCTGTGAGAATTGGGGCCCTGGGACTTGCATAAAAACACCAATACTTTGGCTACTGTTATTGATATGAGTAATAAATTTTTATTTGTCTCTGACCCATGAATTTTATATCTTCTCACAGTTTCCATGAAAATATAGCAGGCTGGTACCCTAGCTTATAAGTCAGGTAAACTCTTAGACCCTTCACAGTTCTTGACAGTTTTGGCAACAAGATTAGGGTGCAAATATTATCATTAAAGGATTGCAGCCAAATGACAGTCAAAAATTATGTATCTTCAGTTTCCAAGATCAGCTTTATGCTATTCACATCTGCTGTTTTTCTTCGTGAATGGGTAACTCAGGAAGGACGTTTCCATTAGTAACTGGGGAGAGTTACCTGCCTCTGTTCTAGTAATAGAGTGAGGAAAGGGAAAGGAAAGAGACAAGAGGCTAATACATTTTCTATTTTGAAATAATTTAAAACTTACAAAATATTTGCAAGCCAGTTGAAAAACTTTATTTCTGAATCATTTTAGTATGTATGGCCAATATGAATCCCTGTTATCCAGAGTGAGTAATATACATTTTCTACAAAATAGAGCATTCCTTTATAAAATTATAATCAAACATAAAATCAGAAAATTAACATTGGTAGGCTGCTAATACCTCCACTGACCCCATTTAAGTGTTATGAATTGCCTATTTTAAAAGGAAAAAAATCAATCCAAATTCACGTTTTCCATTTAGTTGTTATTTTTTGGGGTCCCGTTAAATCTGGATTAGTTCCTCAGTTTTTTTTTTTATTTTTTACTTTCAACAATTTAACATTTTTTGAAGATTAAGGCCAAATATTTTATATAATGTTGCTCTGTTTTTATTTGTCCCATGTTGCTTTATAATTAAATTCAGGGTATATATTTTAGACATTAATACCACAGAAGTGATCCTATATTCTCATTGCATCTTCTCAGGTGGTAAATAATTTAAATTTAATTTTCTTTAATCGCCCACTTTTTGATTGGGTTTTTTTTTTTTCCTGTAAACTTATTTAAGTTCCTTGTAGATTCTGGATATTATTAGCCCTTGTCAGATGGATAAATTGCAGAATTTTCTCCCATTCCGTAGGTTGCCTGTTCACTCTGATCATAGTTTCTCTTGCTGTACAGAAACTCTTTAGTTTAATTAGATCCTGTTTGTCAATTTTGGCTTTTATTGCTATTGCTTATTGTTTTTTAGTTATGAAGTCTTTGTCCAACCATGCCTATGTCCTGAATGGTATTGCCTAGGTTTTCCTCTAGGGTTTTTATGGTTTTAGGTGTTACGTTTAAATCTTTAATCCATCTTGAGTTAATTTTTGTATAAGGTGTAAGGAGGGGTCCAGTTTCAGTTTCCTGTATGTGGCTAGCCAGTTTTCCCAACACCATTTATTAAATAGGGGATCCTTTCTCCATTGCTTGTTTTTGTCTGGTTTGTCAAAGATCAGGTGGCTGTAGATGTGTGATGTTATTTCTGAGGGCTCTGTTCTGTTCCATTGGTCTATACATCTGTTTTGGTACCAAAACAGATGTATACATGCTGTTTAACAAGTCTACACATACTGTTTTGGTTACTGTAGCCTTGTGGAATAGTTGATATCAGGTAACATATTGCCTTCAGCTTTGTTCTTTTTGCTTATGATTGTCTTGGGTATATGGGCTCTTTCTTGGTTCCATATGAAATTTGAAGTCGTTATTTCTAATTCTGTGAAGAAAGTCAGTGGTAGCTTGATGGGAATAACATTGAATCAATAAATTACTTTGGGCAGTATGGCCACTTTCACAATATTGATTCTTCCTATTCATGAGCATGAAATGTTTTTCCATTTGTTTGTGTTGTCTCTTATTTCTTTGAGCAGTGGTTTGTAGTTCTCCTTGAAAAGGTCCTTCACATCCCTTGTAAGTTTTATTCCTAGATATTTTATTCTTCTTGTTGCAATTGTAAATGGGAATTCCCTCATGATTTGGCTCTCTGTCTATTTTTGGTGCATAGAAATGCTTGTCATTTTCGCACGTCGATTTTGTATCCTGTGACTTTGCTGAAGTTGCTTATCAGCTTAAGGAGTTTTTGGGCTGAGACGATGGGTTTTTCTAAATATATAATAATGTCATCTACAAACAGAGATAATTTTACTTCCTCTCTTCCTATTTGAATACCCTTTTTCTCTTGCCTTATTGCCCTGGTCAGAACTTCCAATACTATGTTGAATAGGAGTGGAACTCACCAGTTATTTCATTGCTGTTTCTTACCTGATTATTAGTATGATGGTAAGTGCCAGTGATGATTTTCTAACTGCATTTTTCCATAGTAATAATTTTTAATTCTGCTCTAAAATAACTGTCTTCTTCCTTATATGTCCATTTATTTTCATCCATATAGGGTCAAAGATTTCTATTTTACTTAATGAGTTATTATCAATGACAGTCTTCATTTGGTGCTCAAATTGTTCCATATTTGACCAGTGGGAGTCCTTTAATATATTTTTTTGGTGTCCTTTTTAGTCTTTGAACACTTCCTTACTTTTTGACTGATATGGTTGGCTCTGTGTCCCCACCAAAATCTCATGTTGGATTATAATCCCCATGTGTCAAGGGAGGGACCTATAATCTCCACGTGTTGAGAGAGGGAGGTGACTGAATCATGGCAGTGGTTTTCCTCATGCTGTTCTCGTGACAGTGAATTCTCAGGATGGTGAGTTTTCATGAAACCTAATGGTTTTATAAGGCATTTTTCCCTGCTCTTGCTCACCCCTCCCCTGAAGCCTTGTGAGGAAGGGGTCCGCTTCCCCTTCTGCCCTAATTATAAGTTTTCTGAGGCCTCCTTAGCCATGTAGAACTGAGGGTCAATTAAACCTCCTTTGTTTATAAGTTAGCCAGTCCTGGGTAGTATCTTTATAACAGTGTGAAAATGGACTAATGCAGTGACAAATAAGGTATTAAAAGACTACCTTGTATTTTCCCTGAGTTGTCCCTGAAATCCAAGTTTTTTAGTCAAAAATGCTATTTAGAAATCAAGATCTGGGCTCTGGGAGTGCTTGAAGCTATTGAGTGTCATCACTCACATGTCCTCTCAGTGGACAATCTAGGGCATGCATATATATGTATATGCGTATACATGTTCATATGTGTGTGTGTGTATATATATATCTGTGCGTGTATATATATATGTGTGTGTATATCTATATATCTGTGTATATATATAGACACATACACACACCACCTACATACATATCTCTATTTATTTATCTATATACACATGCATTGAAAACCACAAATTTACACCAATATCAATCCAATATCATCAGTTAATTTTTATTTCCCCCCTTTCCTATTAACCTCAGTTTAGGTACTTATTTTCATTCCTCCATGATGTAATAGATTTCCTATCACAGCTGCCAATCCTCTGCATGGAAATTCTTCTTACTCCTTTCAGGCTCTGATACCTTATACCAAGTCACTCTTGTTGCCTCAAACTTTCAACCCACGTACACACAAGACACATAATGCCACATGGGCACCTACCTTACTCTGACCCATCAAATGGATTTGGGGACTAAATTATTTAGGAACTATAAAAGGAAGGAGGAAATTAAGGAAGGCTGGTCATTATAAATGTATATGACCCTGGGCTGCATAAAACAAAAACTGAGAAATGTTTAACCAAAGGCACTTCAGTTGTTTTTCTTTCTCATAAGCAAATGAGGACAGGTAGAAACAGAGAGCTTTAGATATGTTTTATTTCAGCCTTTACTTGTAGTGCAGTAGCTTGTGTCTAAGTAGTCTGCCCTCCCCTGTGGAAGTGGTGGTGTGGATGGTGTAAGAAAACTAGAGAGAGAATTCCTGCATAGTACATTCAGTAGCATGTTTACCAAAGTTTTTTTGGTCATCCAAGGGCTTAAATTAGATATATGCAGAAGAAAATGTTTTGCTCTAATCTGTGAATTCACTTTGTGTTAAAGGATTAGAACTTCGCTGGCTTTTGTTTCTTAATTCTTTTCTTTTTCTTCCACTGAAAAATTGCAGTCAGATGTATTGAATATATCAGATTTCTGGAATAGAGATATAAGACCTGTGATACATATATTGCTAACCATAGCTAGTAATAGTTCAGCCAATAAAATCATAAAAATTTCATCTTTTTTTGCCTGCAACAGTGAGTGAATGTTTGTGGATTTCAAATTGATTATACCTCATCTTTATATTTTACTTTACAAAAGAATATATGTGCATAAAGTACAAAGAGAATATATCACCTATAATTCTGCTTCCTTGAAGGTCTTTAAAAATCTATTGATTAATATCTTTTATATATATATGCCAACATATGCACACATAAATTTAAGGTTTTTAATGAATTTTTTATCTCTTGTGTGCATTTTTCAACAAATGATCTTTTTAATATATCAACATGTTGTCAAATATTAGTTTACAAAAGGCTTTTTGTTGGCATAAAATTCCATTTTATACATTTGTCATTATTTATTTAACTAAATGGCTCTTGGGGGCATTTATATCATTCATTTCTTTTTTATGAATGTGTTGCCATAAATATCTTAGTAAAATTTTTTGTACCTTATTTTTTTCCAATAACCTCTTAAAAGTTTGGTCAAAATAAAAATTTTAAGTTTAAATTTTCCTTCAGGAAAGTTGAAATAACTCCAGTTGCCTTATGAGAGTATCCATGGATTCCATCCTTTTTTTACCAGATCTTGATAACAAACAATCTTTAAAATTTTTGAATTATCTTTACCAAATTGGTAAATGAATGTGGCATACCATTTCAATATACATTTTTATTATAAGAGCCAGTAAGTATTCTTTCAAATGTTTAGTGACTATATTTCTTCCTCTGGGAATTACTTATGTACATTAATTTACTAAGTATTGTTAAAGGCTTAATTAGCCAAAGACCACCAAGCAGAAATCTAAAGCTGAGGGAATTAGCCTGACTGACTCGGCACTCCAGAGGAGTGATGGAACGCCACCTGATGAGAGAGAGAGCAAGGGAAGCATCATAAGGTTTTAGTTCTTGCTGCATGACTCTGCAGAATGTATAAGAGGAGAGTGTATTAATTCTGGATTCATTGCTGCTTCTAGACAAAACTGAAAGAATTCAAGTTTTTCTAGGGATTGGGTGCTGTCATGAGGTAAAAGCATTTTAGCAATCAGGTGTTCCCAGTAACAGATAAGAAAAACAAAGAACTTCTGGGGGCATAATCAGTAAACAAACAGAAGTCACAAAAAGAAGAGTTTGCTATGATATTTTGCAGGATAGTCTTGTGGAAATAATATTTTCCACTTATTTAGATGCTAGCTTTTTCTGTGTTCAACCTTTCATCCAGCCTGATTAATGGCACAGTGGCCTTTTCCTTTTCAATTCCAGTTGATATTTATTTTTGCAGTCTCTGACAGAGTTTTACACTTGATAGAATACAGTTAAGCAAAGTATAGGCAATGTACATTATTGGATAAAGACAGAATTTTCTATTATGCATTCTTAAATTGGAGGTTTGGCATGTCCTTTCATTAATTGAATAACTGTAGACAAGGTATTTAATCACTTTATTTTCATATTTGTAAAAAGGGACTAGAAACAATAATTTAATATCTACTTTATAGACAAATTGAGAAAATTAAATGTAATTATTTATATAAAGCACTTATCAAAATGCCTGACTTGATGTAACTGCTTAAAATAGAATAGCAACTAAAATGGTGTTTTCAATAAGAGTTTTACATGAGCTAATTGGTGGAAACAATTAGTGACAAGCACATGATTGTATGTGTGTACATGTGAGAATTAAAGGACATCAGACTGTGTGGAAGTTGTTAACACACATTTTTATAATGTGACAAATTATGGGGGGGCGGGTGTTGGTTGATGAATCATGGTACTGGGAAGGGAAAGAGGAGCAAAATTTTGTAGATTTAGATAATATTATAGCCAGCACTCTTCTATTACCCTAGCACAGAAATGCTGAAGAGATCAGTGAGAAATAGGTCTAGATATTACAGACTACTAGGCTGTGGCTTCTATTACAGAAACAAGAACGTGCCCATTTCCAGGATATTCCTGGCAGAAGACTAAAGTTCTGTCTTCATGATTCTTGATGTAACTTAATTAATTTGAAGGGCATGTACAAAATAAAGAGAATTGAAATGTTTCACAGAACAGATTAATAAAATGAGAGGCAGAGATGTACAAGACATGAAGAAAACATGGTAGGGGCAGGTATTCAAATGCTAATCATCAGATTAGAATAAAGAAACATCTCAAAAAGAGGAGAACCATCATTCCATTATGAAATGGAGGAAATAAGATGCCAAGCGTATGTGGATTCAGAGCAAAAGTAATGAAGGCAGATGGATTAGAATTAAATACAGTGAAATAGTTGATGTAAAGGATACATGCACTTTGGTTGTTCTACAAATGCCAATAGATCAGATCACTGTTTGGGCTGTGATGTACAGTGGTCTGGGATGGTGAAGAAATGGTGTACTCTGCTAGGAATAATATTACTAAATCCGGTGAATAAAATCAGTGAGAGACCATTTGAAGAGGTTCTAGAAATCATCCTGCTCTCCTTATAGCAGCTATTTTGGCTGCCACTTAAAAACATGACCTTGGGGAGGCAGTGGTCTTGGTGTCCTAAACACAGCAAATCACTGAGGAAACCAAGTTGTTGGATGCAACGACCCACCTACTATCATCACGCAGCCAGAAGGACGCACAGTATTGCTGCCAACTGAATAGAGCTTAGGAAATGTTAGAGAAACTGTGTATGAAGGAGAGGAAATGAATAACATTTAGATGCATTTGCTACTTTCTTGAATAATTAGACTAGAAAAAAAATATTTAAGTAAAAACTGTGCCATTAATGTGTGATATCAGCTCAACTTCACCCTGGACCAACCAGCTTATTTAAAAAAAAAACAAAAAAAACTATTTTTAAAATGGAATAGGTCAACTTTGAGTGATTGGTGGAACTACATTTAGCTAAATCTAGATGATTTAACACCTGCTTTAATAATGTCGTTCTTATATTATTGTAGGGGAAGCGTTGTGTTTTGGTTTTTAACTCTATCCACTTTGTCTTATTTGACTTACATTTTTTGGTAAAGTTAGGCATACTTAGAAAAGATGAAAAATCAGTGTATGTTAAATATATCAGTTGAGGGGGTGATAGAAATTCAAAATTAGTCTCGTAAAAATTCTGGAACTGCCCTTTTGTTGTGACCAATTTTAACATTATACTATTTTGAGCATTTTTCTTCTGCCCCATCTGACCTTTAAATTCTTACACAAGCGTTAATTGCCTTGAGCAGTCATGGAACCACTGCTCAACCCCTAATTACAAATTTCTGAAAGTTTTCACCGTGCTATTTTCAACTTATTTGTAGACCAGTGTTAGGAAAATATTCCTGGAGATTATCCAAGGATATATGTGTAGGTGTGTATGTGTGTGTATGTATGCATATATGTTTGTATACATATATTAGAAATTTTAGCATAAATTTGGAATAAATAAAATTCATTAACTTTCACTGGCAAAATTAACTGTAAAGCCAATTAAAATTATATTTAAAAATGTTCTAATCTAAGAAAAAATTAATTTTATCTCAACAATGTTATGATATATTTAAACTTCCAAAACTTATTTGTTAGATTGTCACAACAAGATACTGCTGTGACCTAAACTAAGTCATAATTTAAAAAATGTTAGCTTTCTTAATGGAAAATTACAAATACTCATTTAGGTGTGAAACATCTGATTTAATTTTGAAAACCTTGTAGCTTAATAAACAAAATAAGATATTTCAAATTATGTTGAACTTTTCAGAACACAAAATGATGTGAGGTTTTTTTTTTTAACATTTTTCTTAGGAAAAAAAGGAGCAATTTGTCCCTTGAAATAATATAGAAGAAATCAAAACAAAAAATATGATGCAATAAGTGAAAATACATTTAGTTCATTGACTGTGCTTTAATAAGTTTGCATATCAGGTTATTCAAGTTATACATAAAAAGTTTTCCTAACTTTCGTTGTAGGTTAGATAGTAAGAAGAGACACTTAGCAGCTTCATGCTTATAATAATTACTTGTTAGTTTATTTTATCTGATTCAATAATTATTTAAAGCATAATAGAACAGAACTAAATACTCTAAGAAAGCTTTTGGTAACTCAACATTTATTTTTAAAAATTTATAACAAAGTTGATACAAAAATATTTGTATTATTTTAATATAAAATGTAACTGTGAACTGGACAGAAATATGAAGATCTAGTCCTTAGTCAGATTTTGCTTAGTCATTGTCAAATATAAACTTAACTCTATATCGTTCATGTTCTAAAACACTATTTTTGCAGCTTCAGCAACACTTCTTATTGAGTCTAAAGTAATTGTTTAGTCTGGCACAGTAGCCCTTGCCTGTAATCCCAGTACTTTGGGAGGCTGAGGTGAGTAGATCATCTGAAGTGAAGAGTTCAAGATCAGGCTGGCCAACATGGTGAAAGTCCATCTCTACTAATAATACAAAAAAATAGCTGGGAGTAGTGGTGCACACCTGTAATCCCAGCTACTTGGGAGGCTGAGGCACAGGGGAATCGCTTGCACCCAGGAAGCAGAGGTTGCAGTGAGCTGAGATCACACCATTGCACTCCAGCCTGGGCAACAAGAGGGAAACTCTGTCTCAAAATAAATAAAAGAAAAGAGAGAAGAAAAGAAGAGTATCATTCACAGTTCTAGTGTGAACAAAGAGTAAATATTAGAACCAGGATTTATTCAATACATGAAACACCTGAGAGCAAATAAATTTGCCCAATATCTCCTGCTATCAAGTGACAAAAATGGGATTTGAGCTCAGATTTCTCTGACTTTAAAATATTTCCTTCCTATCAGTAGTTCCCAACATTTCTATTATGTAGGTGTCTATTTAACCATTAGAAATGGCAGATACCAACATTAGATATTTTAGAGATTAAGAAGCTGGCATTGGCATTAGGTTCTCTGGATTTGAATCTCACCTATTCCAGTCAATAGCTGCATGGCCTTAAATAAATTGTTTGCCACCCCATGTTCTCACTTATAGGCGGGTGTTGAAAGAGAACAAATGGACACAGGGAGGGGAGCATCACACACTGGGGTATGTTGTGGGGGACAAGGGGAGGGACAGTGTGGGGTAGAGAGTTGGGGAGAGATAACATGGGGAGAAA
>CAUYLG010057986.1:0-51510 GCA_963573385.1 Cacajao melanocephalus | reverse complement strand
ATAAAAAACATTGACTATTAGGCCTGCATAATGTAACCCAGAGTAAGAACAAACCCACCCACATTTTAAACCACCAATAACAAGAAAACTTAAACAAAAAAAAAAAAAAAAAAAAAAAAAGAGAAAGAAAAAAAAGAAAAAAAAAATCAGCAAGAAGGCCACACTGAAGATACCAAGGGTTATAAAAATAGACACCCAAGCAACAAAAAAAGTCAAAAAATTATGGTTCAGTCATGTGTAGGTTTCTCTGGCAAAAGGTATACTTGAAACTGGCCTTATAGAAAAAAAAGCAATGCAAAATAAACCAACTTTAAAATTTTTTCTTTTTTAATTTAAACATTCTTAAAGCAATATATAAATGATAGGAATAATACACTGTTTAATAAACCACATATATTTTTAAAAATCACTAAATAGTTCTTAACTGTTTTGCTCAGTTAGCTATAGCAAAGAAAAGAAAAAAGAATAGTGCAGATTCTATGCAGAATTTACTAGGTTTCCAGCATAGTACAGTACCTGCTTATTTAAACCTAGCATATTGCAGACCATATCCCTGGAATAAGGCTGTTCCAATACATATCTCAACAAAGCAGTCTGTGGTTCAAACAGATCCTTTAAAGAAAATAAGAAAATCATTGCTTCAAGATCAATGTTAACGTTAATCCAAATTATTAGAAATGAGATTGAAAAATCCTCTAAAGGCACTTGTTACCTTCACAGAGTAGGCAGTATCTAGTGGGAAAAAATCATAGTTTTAGTGCTTATAGTTAATCTGTTCCCACCCATTTGCCTCATTTGACAACTGAGATGAAATGGCTTGCCCCAAGGTCATACAGAGAGAGTAACAATAAAGATAAGACTAGAACCAGATCTTCCAATCCCCCTTCACCAGTGCACTTTCCACTATACTCTCCCTGAAAACGCAGAAAGTTTAAATTTTTTAAATTTTAGAGTCTTACTAATGCCAATTTATATAGATTTTGTCTTAGGTGATAATGTTTCCTAGACATAAAGAAGCATCATTAAGAATGTCTTTGCTTCCTTTTTGTTAAAACTTGACAAGTCGAGGCCAGGCGTGATGGCTCATGCATGTAATCCCAGCACTTTAGGAGGCCGAAGTGGGCGGATAACAAGGTCAGAAGTTCAAGACCAGCCTGACTACTATGGTGAAACCCTGTCTCTACTAAAAATACAAAAATCAGCCAGGCATGGTGGTGCGCGCCTGTTGTCCCAGCTACTCCTAAGGCTGAGGCCGGAGAATTGCTTGAACCCAGGAGGTGGAGGTTGCAGTAAGCCGGGATTGTGCCACTGCACTCCAGCCTGGGCAACAGAATGAGACTCCATCTCAAAAAAAAAAAAAAAAAAAGAAAAAACTTGACAAGTTAATTTTTTAGAAGTCTTTCTAGGCATGTAAGTATACAATTTCTGATAGCCAAATTCAATGAATAATAATACCAGGCCGGGCATAGTGGCTCCTGCCTGTAATCCCAGCACTTTGGGAGGCCGAGGTGGGAGGATCTCTTGAGCCCAGGAGTTTGAGGCCAGCCTGGGCAATATGGGAAAACCCCATCTCTACAAAAAAATACAAAAAACTAGCTGGGTGTGGTGGCATGTGCCTGTATTCCCAGCTACTCAGGAGGCTGAGATGGGGAGGATCACCTGAGCCTGAAAGGTTGAGGCTGCAGTGAGCCATGATCGTGCCATTGTACTCCAGCCTGGGTGACAGAGTGAGAGCCTGACTTAAACAATCTATCAAACAAAAAATAATACTAGAAAGCAACATTAAAAACAAAATCTTTTTCAGAGTTTTCCAAATGACAGGCTGAATGTTTATTCAATGTCTTGAATATAGACCAATCAATTCCCTATTTTCCTAGTAAGATTCAAAAAGCAGCTTCTTAGCTTAAAGCATATCAACTTTTTGAGAAGTAGATGAAACAGTCATAAGCCTATTTATATTTGTTAATTTTGCTTTTCCATACTTAAAATATATTAATTTAAAAATATTAACTTATATTTATTAAATATATTAATTTAGAAGAATTTCATTCTAGTTTATTTTAACTCTTCCATGATGCTAGATGGTTTCTGAGTCATCTAACGGCTTTCTAGGGCACATTGTTTTCATTTCTATCTATGTTGCTGGAGACATAGCATTTTGATAAAATCAATGAAAAGTTTTTCTTCTTATAAACCTCAAGTACTGTTTGCATGATGTTAGCTGGATTTTTCAAAATGTCCCCTTAGGTGGATGAATGGATAGATAGAAACAAGAAAATCACTTTATATACTGATTTTTAAGATAATCTTTAAAAGACTGTGCTACTGTAACTATGATGTAAAAACCTTAGAAACAGTTACTGCATTAAAATTCTTTTTTTTTTCTTTTAAACTCATTCCTATCAGCCTGTAAGCCTTCTCAATTCACTGCATCTACCAGAATGATCTTTGTTTATTATTTCTTTCTTCATTTTAATAGTAAATGTCTGGGAAAGGGGTCTGAGTACATAAGCATTCACTTCAATGTACTAGTTTTAAAGAATTCTTAAAGACATTTTAAAATAGAATAACCAAAGTGACTGTTTTAAGAAGACGTTCTTATAGCAAGAGTTGACAATGTAGATATAACTGTAAAAAAGAGCAACTAGACCCAAAAAATTATTAGTCCAGTCAGAAAACTGCTCACTAACGCAAAAGTTTAGAAAGACTAGTGCCCCTTAAAGGGTATACCAACATTTCACTGATTAGAAAAAGCATACCCTCTTCCTTTTAGAGTTAAGCTTAGAAATGTGACTTTAGATATAGTCACATTAGTCTTAAGTATCACTGTAAGGAAGTAATTTTCTGCTCAGAAATGTAATCTAAGAAGAACAGAGACAGTTTCTAAATACTCTCTTACAAGTATAAACAAAAACACTATTTCCAAATATGGAAGGACAAATAACTTGATAGCACAGCTGTTAGAGTATAGATTCTGGAATTAGACTGAGTTCACCTTAAAAGGCTTTACCACTTTTAAAATGTGGGGCCTTAATCAATGAATCGATTTTAAATTTCAGTTTTCCCTTTAAAATTTCAGTTTCCCATTTCCAAATACTTTGCCAGAGGTGGATCACCGGAGCATAAACACCCACAATAGTATAAAACGCAAGGTATATTTAGATAATAGAATAACATGATAAACTATAAACTATCTTTCATTAAATACTTCTTGAGATTATGAAGCAACAATTTAGCATCACTCATCTTATAATGTAGGTTGAAGATTGTCAGATGGACTAAAAGTTCCATTATATTTAGCAGCATACCTTATCATATGGCAAAAGGCCTTTCAAAGGAAAACGAAGAGTTGCAGGATCCAGTTTCCACGAATTACAAATGGCACCCGAGTTATTTACAACTGGCAGAAGACTACAGCGACCTATATGTATTACAAAATATTTTTTAAGTAAATGTGAACACAACAATACTTCATTCACTTCAAAAATATTTAATGAACGTATATGCTGAACTAGTCAGTGTTTTCATTTTAAAATGGCTTAAAAAATGTTTCAATGAGACCGAAGTTTGGGAATTTTATTTTTAGCTCAGATAGTTGAAGATCAATTTGTATGGGCTTTCCAAACTCGAAAATGTTGCATTTTGTCTAAATGTCTATGGCAGAGGTCAATCAACTATAATCTACCTGCACCAGTTTTTGTAAAATTTTATTGGAACACAGCTGCTTTTGCAGTCCAATGGGCAGAGTTGAGTAGTTGCAACAGATTCTGTAGCCTACGAAGCTTAAAATATTTACTAAATGGACTTTTACAGAAAAAGTTTAAGACCACTAGTCCAGTGTCAATATCATTAAACTTTGTACTCCTAGAGGCCTTACATCTCACATATGACTATCAGCTCATATATCCAACTGCCTAACAAATATTGTCACTTGGATGTCCTACAAGCACTTTAAGCTTAACGTGTCTCAAATTCAATTCATCAGCCTTCTCAAACCTACTTTGTGTCCATAATTCACTATGTGATATCAATATCCACTCAGTTATTAGTGCTTTACTAGCTGTATTAAAATGTCTTTCTAATCACCAAGAAACCCACTTTCTTTTTTTCATCCTCTGATTGTATTTGTTTATTTAGGTACAGATTCACTTTATTATTATTATTATTATACTGTAAGTTCTGGGGTACGTGTGTGCAGAACTTGCAGGATTGTTGCATAGGTACACACATGCCATGGTGGTTTGCTGCCTCCATCCCCCACATCACCTACATCAGGCATTTCTCCCAATGTTATCGCTCCTCAATCTCCCCACCCCCCACTATCCCTACCCTAGTTCCCCACCCCCAACAGACCCCAGTATGTGATGTTCCCCTCCCTGTGTCCACGTGTTCTCATTGTTCAACACCCACCTATGAGTGAGAACATGCGGTGTTTGGTTTTCTGTTCTTGTGTCAGTTTGCTGAGAATGATGGTTTCCAGATTCATCCATGTCCGTGCAAAGGACATGAACTCATCCTTTTTTATGGCTGCACAGTATTCCATGGTGTATACGTGCCACATTTTCTTTATTCAGTCTATCATTGATGGGCATTTGGATTGGTTCCAGGTCTTTGCTATTGTAAACAGTGCCACAATGACCATACATGTGCATGTGTCTTTATAACAGAACAATTTATAATCCTTTGGGTATATGACCAGTAATGGGATTGCTGGGTCAAATGGTATTCCTATTTCTAGATCCTTAAGGAATAGCCACACTATCTTCCATAATAGTTAAACTAATTTACACTCCCACCAACAGTGTAAAAGTGTTCCTCACCCATTCCAGAGTTTATTTTCCCTCCTGTACTTGGTACACAAAGTAAGTGAAAACAAGTGAAAAGCATTATATTAAGCTCTTAGAGAGTCACCAAAATGACACATATTAAGAGACCATTCCTCAGCTTTGTTCAATAGTTAGATTACTAAAAATCAGGTACTATTTGGCATATTTAAAATTATAATCCTACCACAAATGGAGTTTATCCTTGCTGTGGGCCTGAAGGTATCCACAAAGTCTGATACCAGGTTTCCAAGTAACTAAAGAGAGAGAGAGGAAATCAAAAAAATAAGTATAAAATGAAAATTGAGGCTGCCCCTGAAATACAGTGATCATTTACATAAAATGAGATAGTATATGTAAAGATTTGTACAATGTCTGGCACATGATAATTGTTTAAAGGTTAGCTCCCTTTTGCTTCCACCTAAAAAGTCACTTACCAGTTCTTGTGTCCCTGAATTAAACCAATTCACACTACCATATCTTTAGCTATTTGATGAAGCTGAGCATATTTTATCACATGGCATATAAATTGTCTCAATGGAAATGCAGAGAAATGAAAGAAATACATCGTGATTAAAAATATACATTTTATCTAAGTATAAAAGTCATCATTAAAAAAATAAGCACACAAAAATAAGATTAATATAACTGTTTTTGATAAAATCCACTTTTTTGTTTTTGATACAGGGTCTCGTTCTGTTGCCGAAGCTGGAGTACATTGGTGTGATCACAGCTCACTGCAGCCTCAAACTCCTGGTTTCAAGTAATCCTCCTGCCTCAGCTCCTTTGCTGGGGCTACAGGCATATGTTACTACTATGCCTGGCTAATGTGTATGATTTTCTTAAATGTTTTGTAGAGACAGAGTCTTGTTATGTTACCCAGATTGGTCTTGAACTCTTGTCCCCAAATCATCTTCCCACCTTAGCCTCCCAAAGTGCTGGGATTACAAGTGTGAGTCACTAAGCCAAGCCAAAAATTTATATTAAAAATTCAGGAAATATAAAATTTACCCAGTGTGGAAGTTTGCCTTCGGGATACAGTTTCCTGATCTCTGTGACTGCAAAATAGGCTGGTAATAAGCAGGCATTTCTTTCCAATATATATGCTATTACCTAAGAAAAATAAAAAGGCAACATTATTCTTGACTAGTCCTATATATAAGCCCTTTATTTTTATTTATTATCATTATTATTATTATTTTTTGAGACAGGGTCTTGCTCTGTTGCTCAGGCTTCGAGTGCAGTGGCGCAATCATGGCTCACTACATCTTCAACCTCTGGGGCTCAAGTGGTATTCCCACCTTAGCCTACAGAGTAGCTGGGACTACAGGTACATGCCACCAGGCCCAGATAACTTTTTAATTTTTTATAAAGACAGGGAATCCCTAAAATGTCCTAGTTGGTCTCCAACTCTGGGCTCAAATGAGCCTTCCACCTCAGCCTCCCAAAGCACTGGGATTATAGACATGAGCCACTGCATCTGACCCGCATGAGCCTTTTAAAACAACGATGACAAAAGTAACAAAAAGGATGTTAAAAAGTAGAGATGTTACTTTCTGAGAGAGATGTTGGTCAAAGAACACAATTTCAGCTCAAGAAGAGGAACAAGTTCAAGAGATATACTGTACATTATGGTGACTGTGGTTAGTAACAATATAGTGTATACTTCAAAATTGCTAAGAGAGTAGATTTTAAGTGTTATCATTAAAAAAAAGTATATGAGGTAACGTATATGTTAAATAGCCTGATTTAGCCATTCCACAATGTATATATATACACAGACATTTGCTACTTGTCAATTAAAATAAAATGTAGAGATATTATTTTGTGGATTTATTGGGTTTCAATTGTAGCATAAAAGAATTCATATATAAAAAATATCCAAAAGTAAAGATTAATAAACAATGGAATGGATTGTTCATGGTTAGTAAAGAACCTTGAACATGCTTTAGATATTGGCACACTTACAGGGGAGAGCAACAGACCAACATAATAATTCTTGCAATATTAGTTACAAAGTACAAAGATCTTTTAAGTGGTCCATATGCTGAGGTCTTGTAATGGTTCAAGCTATTTTAATTTCTATACCATTGTTTTCCTCATTTAAAACCATGAATTAAAATTTAAAATGTCCTTCTGAAATATAAGGGAATTAGCATCTTTTAAAATAGAAGTGATTTTTTTTTTGGTAGAAAAAAAAGAGCAGCTTACAAAATACCGTAAGTATTAAAAGCACAGACCTAAACAAAGCTAGACTTTTTTGAGGTTATGATCAATGAATTTCAGACATGTCTAAATTACCTCTCTTGCTGCCAGAAGCTGCTGTACAACAGCAGAGCTCACTGTATTAGGAATTGTCAAAATTTTCTCCAAAATCACTTTTAAGAGATCTCGAACACCCTGATATAAGAAAAAAGACATGGGTTAAAATTAAGTAGTCTACTGTGTTAGCTAAAACATCCAAAGGTTTCAGGGTTATATATTCTTTCAAAGTCACATCCTTAAATTTTCTGAATCAGAGTTACTATCTAAGTCCCTAACATTAACCCAAGAGAAGAGTCATGTTCCAAAACAGAATTCTAAAGACTGTTTTACAATACAATGAACAAAGAAAGTCATTATACAGTTGGTCAAGCTTTTTTGTCCCTCATAACATTAGAAGGGTTTCCATTGTTACAAGGGTCAAAAACCTTAATTTATACATACAGACAGAAATATATTGGAACAGGACTTTAAAGCACTCTGAAAACTTGAGTAACAATATTAAACTTTTTGGTAGATGACTCTTTCTGCTCACTCCCTTTTGTGCTAGCATTACAGGTATGAGCTACTGTGACTGGCCTATTCTCCCTTCTCATCCATCACATACCTTAATCTCTCAAGGATATCCAAGGCTATTCTGTTAATCATCTCCACATATCTAATTCCAGTTACATTAATCTGATAGACTAGAAAAAATTCCATTCAACATGCATTTATTATGAACTATGTAACCAAGCTTATAAAAGACATAACGTATACATAAAAGAACAATTATAAAGTACCATTCGAATAAGAAGGCAAAAATTGCTTAAGTCTGAGTAGAGGAAATAATCAGCAAAAGCTTCTTAGCGTTAACCGTGTGATAAATCATGATTTAAACTATTAATTATCTATCAGGTCATTATATGTTAAGTCATTTCAGATTAGAGAAAACGCAGAAATAAAGCACAGGGTCAGGTACTGGGTAATTCTTGGAAAAAAGACAATAACAAAAGTCTCCTGAAAATACAGAATGCTTTTGTAGCTATGGAGTCCCTAAGCCATTTATGAGACAAAATTAGAAAGTGTATGTTGTTTTGGTCAAGAACCCAAAGTGCTGAAGATTTTAGTTGAGGAAAAACCCATGTCCAAGGGAGGTCAAGTCAGAGGTGAAGCAGGTTTTGCTTCTTTCATCAGTGATGCCTCCATCCCTTCTCAGTTCCACACACCCCTGCTCTGTGCTCTTTCATTTGAAGAGATGCTAACATCACAATACTTGCAGCATGAAGGAATACAGATTCTGCTCTGTGACTTCCCTAGTCTTCATAAAAATATGTCAGCCACCTGTATTTATAAGAATGTTGAGAGGGGAGTAGAGGAGCCATGGGAACACTGAGTAATTTTAAATATCTTCAGGAAATATGCCACAATAGATAGATTTTATAAATGCTTCCACATCATTTCTCTCAACTGAAAGATATGCACACCGAAAAATCAATCACATCTGAAAGCAATCACTTTTTATAATAAGAAAAATATACCTTGTAATCCACTCCCCCAATTATTTTCCGAACCAGCTTAAATGTTAAGGCCCAAAGCTGTGTTCTTTCCCATTCAAGAGTGTCCGAGTTTATCAGGGATTCGCAAACCAGCCTATAAAAAAGAAACAGCTGTTCCAGTTACTAGACAGAATTTTCCAAGTTCTCTAATAGCACTGATATGGTTTGGCTGTGTCTTCACACAAATCTCATCTTGAATTGTAGTTCCCATAATCCCCATGTGTCATGAGAAAAACCAGGTGGAGATAATTAAATCATGGGGGCAGTTTCCCCCATCCAGTTCTCATGATAGTGAGTTAGTTCTCACAAGATCTAATGGTTTTATATGGGGCTTCTCCCTTCGCTGGACACTCATTCTCTTTCTGGCCACCCTGTGATGAGGTGCCTTCTGCCATGACTGTAAGTTTTCTGAGGCCTCCCCAGCCATGCTGAACTGTGAGTCAACTAAACCTCTTTCCTTTATCAATTACCCAGTCTTGGGTATGTCTTTGTTAGAAGCATGAGACAGACTAATACAGTCAGTCTGTGGACTGAGTATTATATTTATCATAGCAAGTATTTTTCATAAAAGTGCATTATTTAAGCACACTTATAAATATGTGTAGCATTTAACATATTTTACTTGTATAAAAGATCAAAAACAAAGAACTAAATAATATTCATTATGCTATATTTTTACTAGAAAGAAGTCTATCTAAAGTTTTCAGTTACATGTTTACCATCTATCACCTTGGATTTTTCCAAGAGGGTGGCAAGAGTTTTGATCCCACATTTTCTTCTGAAGTATGACACTGACATTTCTCCCAAGGAGAGGTCGGGGAAGGTCTATGTTCTCTCCTCATAGATCTGAGTAGGCCTAAGACTATGGCCAAAAGGATGCAATATGACTTTCATGACAAGGTGAGACAATTTCTGCCTAGTCTTCTTTTATACACTTGCTGTTAGACTCCACCATGAGGTAAGAAAGTCGAAGCTACAAGGCGAAGGCCTGTGTAGGTTCTGGCTAATAATCCCAGCTGAGGTTCCAGATGACAGCCAGGAACCAACCAGCAGCTATCTAAGTGGGTAAGTTTTTGACATGCTCCAGTGCCAGCTACATCAATTGTCATCATAAAGACTTTGAGGGAAAAGTGCTTCATTAGCCCAGTCAACCACCAAGACCACGAATAATAATTTTAAAACCTGAGTATTATTGTTTTAAGCCATTAGGCGTTGAGGTTGTACAGAAAAAGTAAAGTGTTACAAACTAATCAAAGTGATTAATCTTAGCCCCTGGGCAGAAAGGCACCTGGTTTTGAGCTTACAAGCATTATATAATTCAAAGACAATTACTCCTAGAAACTAAAACCTGAGGTATTATATAAAGGATCACTTGATGAACCTCACTTTCTTCTTCATTCTCTTATCGTTTTACAACAACAACCTGAATCAATTTTCAATCACGTATAGAAAAGAAAATGCTTCAGATTGCTCACACCCATTAAACATACCTGGGTGGAAGGAGACCAGTCTCAACTGCCATTGCTAAGCAGTCATAAAGGAAAGAAATTCTTTTAGGACTATGCTGACCATGAATAAATTTAACAATCCACTGGATACATTGTTCATGAGACTCCTGGAAAATTAGAGAATGATTTTATTTGGGGTCTAAAGTTATATTTTTATAACAAATAGCTGATACTACAATTGAAAGTATACCAATACTATGAATGAAATATTTCACTATGAACATCTGTGGATAATAATAATTTTTTAAAAAGCAAAACAAAAAAATCAGATTTAGTATTTGTCACATTAAGCTTAAAATTTTGCAATTATATAGATAAAATGCTACAATTTTTATTACATGAGACCTTCAAAAGTAGTAATTAACTACTAACTAATTAACATATTAATGGTCAATAGAAAACTCTTAACACAGATAGTTGCAAGGCATTGTAAACAGTGCCCTTTATGGCATATATAAATATTACTATCCCTGGGGATAAAATTCATTATGGATCAGTACGTATCAGCCTTCAGTGAATCTAATCCCTAAGAGCCCAAACAAGAGCCCACTATGAATATAATGGCATGTCACATTTCTAGACTTGCAGAACTTTAAATATGATGCCCAAATGTTGTGTCCATATCAAAGTTTGTCTTCTAGTCTATCTCCAAGAAGAGCGTATAATGTTCTACTTCTCTGCACAACCACTGTTCTCATACAAACTTCTATTGTGGCACATATAACAACGATTAAGAAATATCTATTTTCTTCCTGGTTTCTCCATCAGAGGGCCACACCATAATTTATAAAGTGTTTAATGATTTTTTTAAAAATGTTGCAAAGATGTTCAACATCACTGAGAGAAATGCAAAATAAAACTATTCTGAGATAAAATGTCTCATGTTTTTGAATGGCAAAGATCAAAAAGCTTAACACTCTATTGTGAGGTTATAAGCAAAAGATACTCTCAAACACTGCTGGTGTAAGTATACTGGTATAACCCTTATGGAAAATTTAATAATTTCTATAAAAACTGCAAACAGATACAGCCTTTGATTGAGCAATACTATTTCTAGGAATTTATCCTATTTCTCATGCATAATATTATTCATCACAGCATTGGTTAAATTAGAAAAAGTAAGAAGTAACTTAAAAGTCAGTAGAGGATTGGTTAAATGGAGGAAGGTACAGTCATACAATGAAATATTATGCTGCTATTTAAAAAAAAGTAGAAAGGAAGGAACAAGTAACTCTTGGACTTATAGGGAATTACCTTTAGATTATTAGGAGAAAAAAGCAAAGTGCTAATTAATGAACAGTGTATATATATGATCATGCTATAAAAATGACTGTATTGACATTATATGCCCATGTCTGAGTGGCAAATCCTATCACCAGTGGTCGACATGCAAACAGTTCTCATTTCCCTACCTATAGTGCACCATGAGAAGGTAATGTGTTCCAGGATGACATATTTTGTCTTTTTCACAGATACATTTTTCTGGTAGCTATTCTTTGTTACTTTTACAGTTTGTTACTTTTACAGTTTGTTTCCTCATTTTTACTATAATATCTTCCTATCCTTATGATAGAATCTTGGTATTCCTATTATAGCATCTGCATCACTGCTGTGTCAATTCCTTTATTTAGTTTTTAAAAAAATCCTGTAATTTGTATCTTTTACAAGTAAAGCTTAACACATCTGTTTTCAAGTGTACCAAATAAATCCAAATAGGATGAAAATGGTCTTAAATAAGCTAACATGGGGGGGGGTTACTTTTTTTCTTTTTTTTTAACATCTCACACAGTGCAGTATAAACTTGACTTAGCATAAGTTTTCCACTGAAATATACAAATTGAAATAGATGGAAACCAGAATAAAAAAATGATGACAATTTTATTTCTCCCTTCTCAGGAAGAGCTTAAGAGCAACATCATGCTAATGTTTAAAAAAAAAAAAAAGAAGGGGCCAAAAATCATCAGCTGAATGTATTAAAAACGAAGTGCTCACCTGAGAAAGACCACCCCAAAACTGTCTGAAGGCCCCCAAACAGCTAATTAGTTTTGTTTTCTCATCTTCAGGGGTATCCATAAACATGCTAAAAAAAAATTACATTAGCTGTCATTCGTTTTAAAAAGGTAATTACACACAATCAGAACAGTGGCTCTTATAACCCTCCAACACGAAACTAAGTGAAATCTGACAGATACAATCACGTAAAAACACAAAACTCTGCCACGCATACACTCACCCAGGAAAAGCCTCTTCTATAATTTCCGTTTTCTGTAGAAAACAAAAATGTAAACAATGTTAAAAAAGGGCCTCCCTTAGCGAAGTATTTACAATGTAACCCAGGGCAAGTCACCTTAATCAGCTCTGAAACTACCAATACCTGTCTGGCCTGTCATTGTATCGATTTCAAAGGATACAAAGAACTTGACGGCAGTTTGAGAATCACTAAACCGCCCGCATACAACCTCGGTGTCAAAACAAGGGGATGCAAAGGCAGGCGTGAGAGGAGGTTGCCCAGGCCAGCTTCCTTGGTCGGCTGCCCCCGCGTCTCCCCGTCCCTTAGCCGTAGTCCTGGATGGCCGGCAGCTGAACTCACCACCACCTCCTCGAAAATGCTCTGTAGTTGCGTCTCCATCTGTACTATCACCCCGGCCTTTCCCGGGTGCCAGGAAAGGCCCAGGTCAGACTCGAGCCTGGGAAGAAAGAGGCAGAGGGGCGGAGACCTCCGGAGGAAACCGTGGCTCCCCGGCGTCGCTTCCCTCCCGCAGCAATTTACCAAGAGCGTTCCCGCCGGGGCCTAGCTAACAGCAGGAACCTGTACGGATGACGGGGAAAGCCCGGTGCGCGCTGTTTACAAACCCCGCTGAAACCAGCGGTGCTGCCAGATGGTTCCGTCTCTGGAGAAGGGCGGCCGGCAAGCCGGACGAGAGCGCCCCCAAACGGAACCTTGAGCCCAAGTTCCACGGAGGCGTCGTCGACCGCAGGCCGCCACCTCCCGGCTGGAGAGGGAGTTGCTTCCTGCTCGAAGCTAACCTGTTTGCAGACTGGGAAATAAAAAGCTTGGAACCCAGAGGCTGCAGCCTGCGGTAAACGCTGGAGCGGCAGCGGGCACCAAGCTAATGTCTGCGAGCTTACCCTAGCCTCCCAAGTAACTGGGACCACAAGCGTGGGCTACCATGCCCGACTAATTTTTGTAGGTTTTGTAGAGATGGGTTTTTGCCTTGTTGCGCAGGCTGGTCTTGAACTCCTGGGCTCAAGCAATCTGCCTGCCTCAGCCTCCCAAAGGGCTAGGATTACAGGCATAAGCTACCATGCCTGGGCCAAAATTTCTTAAAGAATGATGAGAAGCTTCAAGGCATTCCCACTGGCCGTATCAGAGAAAATGTGAGTATTAAAATAACAAAAAATGCATTACAACTCATTAAATAAAATAGAAAACCATGAGTCCACAAAGCTGTGAAGAAATAGATGAATTAAGCTTTTTTTTTTTTTTTTTTCCGACAGAGTCTCACTCCGTCACCAGGCGCCAGGCTGGAGTGCAGTGGCGCGACCTTGGCTCACTGCAACCTCCTCCTCCCAGGTTCAAGCAATTCTCCTGCTTCAGCCTCCCAAGTAGCTGGGACTACAGGTGCGCGCCACCATGCCCAGCTAATTTTTATGTATTTTTAGTAAGACCGGGTTTCACCATGTTGGCCAGGATGGTCTCGATCTCTTGACCTCGTGATCTGCCCGCCTCGGCCTCCCAAAGTGCTGGGATTACAGGCGTGAGTCACCGCGCCCGGCCTAAATTAAACTTTTGATGAGAAATTATATAGTCACATAGCTTCAATGTAACTCCACAGAGAATACTTACTAATTAAAAAGGACAAAAAGTAACTGTGACCAAGAAGCCCAGCAGCTATCATTTTAATCAAGTGAGCAAAATGAATATCATCAGTAATAGGAGACATTGAAACTACACGCCAGCCTGTTAGGATGTGATGAGAAGACTACAACATAACTTCCATTTTTCTGCCACAGTTATATAACCTGAATCTAATCACAAGGAAAGATAAAACCTAAGGGATGTTCTACAAAACAACTGGTCTGTAACATTCAAAAGTGTAAGTCAAAAAAGTCAAGTACTGACTAAGAAATTCTTCCAGAATGAGGAAGGAACTGTTCCATGGCAAGTAAATGCAAAACATGTTTTTGAACATAATCCTTTTACAAAAAAAAAAAAAAAAAAAAAAAAAGCCAAGTGGCCAAGGAAGGCAGATCACCTGAGCTCAGAAGTTTGAGACCAGCCAGGCCAAGATAGTGAAACCCTGTCTCTACTGAAAATATAAAAATAGTGGGCATGGTGGCGCATACCTGTAGCCCCAGCTACTTGGGAGGCTGAGGCATGAAAATCTCTTGAACCCAGGAGGCAGAGTTGCAGTGAGCTGAGCTGAGACTGCACCACACTCCAGCATGGGAGACAGAGTAAGACCCCATCTCAAAAAAAAAAGGGGGGGGTTCTGGGGTGGCAACTAAATGGGATCTGAAGATTTGATGGTAGATATATATTAATGTTAATTCCCTGATTTTGATGGTAATATTGTGGTTATGTAGGAAAATGTCTTTATTTATAGAATATGTACCAACTGACCAGATGCAGTGGCTCACCCCTGTAATCCTAGCACTTTGGGAGGCCAAGGTGGGAGAATCACTTGAAGCCAGGCGTTCAAGACCAGCATGGTCAACATAGTGAGACCCTATCTCTATTTGTAGAATAAGCTTTTTAAAAACAGATTAAAATTTTTTAAAAAAAAATATTTTTTAAAAAAGAATATGTACAAACTGCAGGAAGGAGGATGTGAAACCAGAGTTTCTCCCTGAACTCTAAAATAGTTCAGAAAGAAAATTGTACTTTGCATTGCTAAACCTCCAGCTTTTCTGCTGGTTTCCAATTATTTCAACATTTAAAAAATCAGTGAAAATAAAACAATAAACATAAAATAAAGAAACAAACCCAGCCAGTTGCAGTGGCTCACACCTGTAATTCCAATACTTGAGAGGCAGAGGTAGGAGGATCACTTGAGCCTGGAAGTTTGAAACCAGCCTATGCAACACAGTGAGACCCTGTCTCTATGAATAAAAATTTGAAAATTAAAAAATAACCGAAACAAACTTCATTTGCAAATAAGAATAAGACTAATAAAGAAAGCCAGCAGGTCCCTTCAAATACTTGAATTTGAAAGCTGGTTTTCTCCAAACCAATTCTTAGTGACAAGAATGAGGTGGCTCTGTTAATTTTGTTATGGCATAACCAAGGACCAGTCAGTTCAGTTTATATATTTCTGTAAATCTTTAGCTGGGTATTTCTATAAAATGGTTTATATTTTCTCAGAAGAAAATATACCACTGCGATGATCACTAGAATGAAAAGAGAACATACAAAAAAAGGACTGGTTGAAGATACGCTTGAATGAGCAGCATATCAATTGTCCTAGTATTCCTCAGAAATGACCAAGCCTTCGTCAGAAAGAATAATTAACTACCTGGAACAGCTAAAAGCAGATCGAGCAAAGGGTGAGGAAGTGAGGAAGTAAAAGTAAAGAAGTGTGCTAAATCAAACCAGTGCTATCAAATTGGTTCAAGGTAGAGGCTCTGTGTGGGTGATACAGAATGGCTTGGTTCTCCAGCTAAACTCCACTCTCAAGCCTGGAACCTCAACTCTAAGCGAAAACAGCTGACCCGTTTTCCCACCCAAATGATTGCTTTTTTGGCCCACCCCACCCCCATCCTGTGCCCATGAAAAGATTTTGGCTAGCAGACCAATACAAGCAGCTGATGCAAGTGGTCAGGGATGCAAGCTGCTGAACATCAGAAATACATGCAGCTGAGCATCGGAGACAACAGATAGACCTGGTTAACTTCAGATGGGTCGGCTTCAGGGAAAGATCACCTTCTTCCTGCACCATCCCCTTTCCAATTCCCCATCCTGCTGAGAGCCACTTCTATCGCCCAATAAAACCCTCTGCACACACTACCCTTCATACACTGCATACACTACCTGATTCTTCCTGGACACTGAATAATCAAAAAGGGCAGGTGCAAGACACCCTGATCCTTCAGTGAACTGTAAATGCTTAGCCAACCACGGACTGCAGGCTGAGTGAAATGAGCCACTCAAGTTCCTGCCAATGAAGGGAGCTGAGGTCAATGGAACTATCCCATCTCATTGGGTCTGGGAGCCAAGTCAGAAGTTTTAGGAAACAAGTAGAGGCAGAAAGAGGGCAGAGGTGGCTAGCAGGACTGGAACAAAGTCAGAGCACCTAGTTTGTCTCATGAAAAACGCTGATATCTTCAGATCATTGTTAGAGCTGCTGGACTGACAAAAAGTAGGCTCAACCCTACTCTGGAGAATGAGGCCAGGTTACACGCCTTTCATACCTGCGGGGCCCTGGAAGCCAGGGTGAGTAGTCTAAGTTGGCAGCAAATGAATTGATTGCTTGGGCTGGAAAATAATAAACTGATCTATGAGAAAGACAGGAAAAAGAAAATAACACTTGGTTTAGAAGAAATACTGGTTTGGATTTGAGGGTCAGGGGATATACCTACCTCCCTAGTGGAACTCTAATGGGAAGCCGGAAACCCTGGATGCTGAACATGGAGATAGAGCAGCTTAGGGCTTTTGGAGGATGTGAGTAGCGAGTGGGGAAGCCCTCAGCATATGCCATCAGCATGTAAGTAACTTAAGGGCATCCATATCTTTATGTTTTCTATTCCGAATTCTAGTATAATGCCTCACCTATGGTAGGAGTTTAAATAAATGAATGAATGAATTTTAAAAATCTATGAACTAACATTGAGATTGAAAAATAACCTAGGTTCTGAAATGAAAATTTCATTGGTTAAGATCACAAAAATCCCATTGGCTAAGGGATCAGGGTTCAGTGGTTTTAAAGAGGGCAACTGTATTAGGCAGGGTTCTCCAGAGAAACAGAACCAATAGGATTATACATATATTTCATGTGGAGATATAGAGAGAGATATTATATTACCAGTCAGGGAGGCTTACCTGAGCCGTGGTGCCCAGAGATTTTATTGGGGCACCGTCATGTTAGTGTGGTTCACTGTCCATATTGCTGAGCTGTTTTCTAATCCCTCCAGAGGTGAAGCTGGTACCTCACGACCCAACCACACACAAGACCAAATCACATTTTTGGCCTTTCAAGATCCCCAGGCAAGCCAAAACATGTATTCATGCCCATACCAAATCACCTCATTCCAAATCATATTGTTAGGCTATCTGGATAAAACCAAGATAGCCAAGACTTCCAATCAAACAGAAACACTTCTATTAAGGGTGACATTCCAAGTCAAGGGCAAAGGCCAGAACTCTTTTTGGTCAAAGGTAAACTGCTTTTGTCTGTTTTTTTGTTTTGTTTTGGTTTGGTTTAGACAGGGCCTCTCTCTGTTGCCAAGCCTGGGGGTGCAGTGGCGCCATCGTGGCTCACTGTAATCTTGAACCCCTGGGCTCACGGGATCCTCCTGCCTCAGACTCCTGGATAGCTAGGACTACAGGTGCGTGCCACCACACCTGGCTAATTAAAAAAAGATTTTTTTAGAGATTGGGTCTCACTGTGTTCTCCAAGCTGGTCTCAAACTCCCAGGCTCAAGTGATCCTCCTGCCTCAGCCTCCCAAAGCACTGGGATTATAGGTGTGAGCCACTGCACCAGGCCTAAAGGTAAAAGTTTTGGAGGATAGCACAATATTTATTACTATACAGCCTCCCCTGCACCTACTCCCACTCTCCAACACATACACAAATGCTGAGCTGGTTAGATGACGTTCCTTGGTAGGGTTACCTTAAATGACTTCCCAATAATATTCTTCCCAGCATCATGCCTATCAGGATAAGTTCCCCTTTAACTGCATGCATTAAACAAAGCTTAAATTTCTCTTTTAAAGGTCTTATCCCTGAAGTAAAGATTTTCTCCCACCTTTTAATTTATATCATAGTTCCGCTATGTAATGGAAACTGTTGATGGGTCCAGTCATCTAAAGGAGTAAGAGAATCACCACAAAAAGTCCTAAGTGACCAAGAGCTCTCTCTTAAAGGTCACTTACTCTATACTTGGTACTAGAGTGGATCCTTTAAGCACATTTTCCTTTCCAAAGGAATGAGCTGTTTTGCAGATGGTAAAACTGAAGTTTCAAGAGATTAAGGGACTGGCACATGAAGTAGCAGTATCAGGATGTGAACATAGGCTAACAACAGAGTCCATTTGTTAGTATGCGTGTGCGTGCACTTGTGTGTGTTTTTGTGTATGGTTACACGTTTTTATGTGTTTGTGTGCATATGTGCGTAAATACTGCATACATAGACTGTGGTCACTTAGCAAGCTTGACACAGGGGCTTCTCAGACTCTTCCATGTCTTCGTGCCATCTCCATTCCATTTACAGTACTCATCTCCAGCACTGACCTTGGAGTTCCTGTTCTCATGTTAGTTCACTTTACTTCCTACTCTACCAGCCAAAAAAAAAAAAAAAACTGGCTTCCAGCATTCCTGGTCTCTGGTGAAGAGAAGCCCTACATCCCAGTACCATCTCCCACACTCCTTCTGCCATCTCTGAGCAATGGTTCACTACCCAGGACTCAGTCAAGCTTGCTGTGATGGTTAATTTCATGTGTCAACTTATTTGGGCTAAGGAGTGCCCAGCTAGCAGGCAAAACATTATTTCTGGGTAGGTCTGTGAGAGCATTTCAGAAAGAGATTAGCATTTGAATCAGTGGGCAAAGAAAAGTAGATACTCAGTCTTTTGGGAATAGAACAGAAAGAATGAGGAGGGGCAAATGCATGCTCTCTGTTTGAACTGGGCCACCCATCTTTTATCTTTTGAGGAGAGTTAGAAGGAGATGTGGCTAGGGAAGAGTGGTCAGAGAGACGCAAAGGTTTCTGACCTTGAAGGTGGTGGAAGGGAGCTATTAACTAAGGAACGTGTGGATACCTTCTAGAAGCTGGAAACAGATAAACAGTATGTGTATGTATACACACACACACACACACACACACACACACACGTAATTCTGAGTAAAAAGAAATCCAAAGACAATAAAACAGATTTTCCCCTAGAGCCTCTAGAAAGGAATCCAGCCTTGTGGACACCTTGATTTTTAGCCTAATGAGATCTGTATGGGACTTACAAACATTGGAACAGTAAAATAACACATTTGTTGTTCTAAGCCACTAAGTTTGTGGTAATTTGCTATAGCAGTTATGGAAAACTAATATAATGTCAAAGTATCAACAATGATTGCCTAAGAAAAATGGAAGAGATAATTTGACTTATACCATTTATTATAAAGTAATACTTTTTGAGAGGCTGAGGCGGGAGAATTGCTTTTGGCCAGGAATTTGCTACCAGCCTGGGCAGCAGAGGGAGACCCTGCCTGGGCAGTGAGTCTCTCGAAAGATAAATAAATAAATAAAATATTACATATATATATATATCTATATGTGTATATATATATATATATATATATAGAGAGAGAGAGAGAGAGAGAGAGAGAGAGAGAGAGAGAGAATTTCACTCTGTTGGCCAGGCTGGAGTGCAGTGGCATGATCTCAGCTCACTGCAGCCTCAAACTTCTGGGCCTAAGCAACCCTCTCATCTCAGACTTCCAAGTAGCTGGAACTACAGGCACCCATCACCATGCTTAGCTAAGTTTTAAAATTTTGCAGAGATGGAGTCTTGCTCTCTTGCCCTGGCTGATCCCAAACTCCTAGCTTCAAAGGATCCTCCTGCCTCAGAATCCCAGTGCTGGGATAAGAGGAGTGAGCCAGTGTGCCCGGGCAAGTAATATACATCTTTTTAAGTAGGAACTTTATAAATTCACTCCTCTCCTAGAAGATATTCTCTTTGCTTTTGATGCTGATGATTTCCAATACACGTTTCATAAATAACTCAGTATCATTAGGTTAAAATCTGAACTTACCTTTCTAGAAAACTAGTCTCCCATCCTGGTATTCCCCCACCTCTCTCTCCTAATGGCTTGACTCTTTTCCTAGTTACTTGGGTTTAGAATCATTCTCTGAGCTCAGCAGTGCTGGCTTCACAACATTTCTCAAACGTACTCCTATTTTCTGTTTCCATTGCCTTGATCTAGTTTTATTACATCTCATCAGAAATGTGACAGCTATACCTACTTGGCCCCTCTGCCTTCATCTCTCCCCACTCTGGTTCATTTCATTCTCCAGAACCAAAAACATATTCCTAAAGCATATTTTTCATCATGTTACTCTGCTGTAAACCCTGTTTGGCTTCCCATTTCCCACAGACTCACATTCAAATTTCTTTAATTCAAGCGACTTATTCTTACTTTCCCTCCTTCATTTTGCCACAAAATACCTTCCACTCTATGCATATTAAATGGCTTATACAAATAAAATGTTGACAGTAGTTCAGATTGTGTGCTTTTGTTTCTGAAAGTCCCAAAAGAAGGAATAATAGATATATCATCTCATATAGATACCATCTCATTATATATCTATACACACACTCACACATGCACACACACACAATTCTAAGTAAAAACAAATCCAAAGAACCATAGTAGTTATTATGTCTTCCTCATACCTGATATTTAAAAAATATCTAGAAGACTTCCCTTGGGATTCTGATTATATTAACTTTTGATGGATATAAATATATTTGATAAATGAATCAATATATTAGTTATGATTTGGAAATGTGAGATTATGTTCTTTCCAAGTTAGAAATGCTTCTACTAATATTTTCCCAAGGGAAATATGACTGCCTTAGTGAGAACAGAATGCTGTTAAAACCAAAACAAAACCAACAGAAATAGCTTTATTTGACCTTTCCCATCGACAAACTGAAAAAAAATCCAATGCATTCTTTCTAAACAATGGCTTCCTTTCTTCTATAAAATTACATGCATGTGTGCACACACACACAGAAGATATACTGACTTCCATATTGCATATGGTTTGCTTAATCAGTCAAATGAATTGAAGAAGGTATGACAAGTGAAGCTTGGTGTTGAGAAAGAAATATTAAGTAAATGCACTTGTAACCTTTAAACCTGATCTTTTTTTGGTTGTAGAATCACTAAACTTAAATTTGTAGATAGACATTAAACTGGCAGTAAAATAAACTTTCAGGTGTACGATGAAAATAAAAATGAAAATTAATACTTCTCTTAAGAAAGGAATCTGTCACTGAAACGGACCTTCCCATTGCTGTGAGGTGATGGTCTTCATCCTCACTGCTTCTAACTCAACCCAGGTGGATTATCCGAACTCTGGCTAATCTACTCTGCCACCTGCCCCCAGTCTGCTCCTCTCAGAAGTTGTTCCCATCTCAGCAAGTGGCAACTCTGTGCTTCCACTGTCTTAGATCAGCGACTGACAGACTAAAGCCTGTAAGGCAGTTCTGGTCTGCCATCTGCTTTTGTATGGCTAGCAAGTTAAAGATAGTTTCTACTTTTTGTTTGTCTATATTCCTTCTGCCATGAGAAGGTAAGATCTATGTGGGCAGGAATTTGGGTCTCTTTGTTCACTTCTTTGGCACATAATAAACTCTCTTAAATATACACTGAATAAATAAGAGAATGCCACCCATACCTCCGACTTTGATCTGTCCCTTCAGAAACTATGTGGAAAGTTGCCCACAGGTTTTCCATCACTGAGGACATTGTAAGGCCTTTCCTAAACGATGGATTGGGTCCAAGACATCTGGAAGGCCAATGGTGGCCCAACAAACATTTGTATCGTGGGGCAACATGACGATATTTAATCTATTCTCTCTCTCTTCTTTTTTTTTTTTTGAGTTGGTGTCTCACTCTATCACCCAGGCTGAAGTGCAGTGGCACAGTCTTAGCTCACTGCAAACTCCGCCTCCTGGGTTCAAGCAATCCTTACACCTCAGCCTCCCGAGTAGCTGGAATTACAAGCACATGCCAACACACCAGGCTAAATTTTGTATTTTTAGCAGAGATGGAGTTTCACCATGTTGGCCTGGTGGTTCTTGAACCCCTGACCTCAAGTGATCCACTCTCCTTTGGCCTCCCAAAGTGCTGGGATTACAGGCGTGATCCACCATGGCTAGCCTAATCTATTCTCTTAACTCTCTAAATAAAAGCTCTTTCATGTAACACTCTTTTGGTTTGTGGGAGGGAGAAGCTGGTAAAGTCTGCCCTGGACTTTTGAACATCTCTTACATTGCATTAGTCTCTCAAGGGAGTGCCGGAGTACTTTATATACAAACTTTACCCCCATCAATGCTTCATAAGAAGCAGTGGCTATGAAAATGAGATTTGAATCCAAGGGTATCCTTGGGCCAGAATGTAGGTGGAGGAGGATTAGCAAGAGAAATATAACAAATCATTAAAGGTGGCTGGGCGTGGTGACTCATGCCTGTAATCCCAGCACTTTGGGAAGCCGAGATGGGTAGATCATTTGAGGTCAGGAATTCAAAACCAGCCTGTCCAACATGGCGAAACCCCGTCTTTACTTAAAATACAAAATTAGCCCGGCATGGTGGTGCATGCCTGTAATCCCAGCTACTCGGGAGGCTGAGACAGGAGAATCGCTTCAACTTGGGAGGCAGAGGTTGTAGTGAGCCAAGATCGTGCCACTGTACTCCAGCCTGGGCAACAAGAGCAAAAATCCGTATAAAAAAAAAAAAAAAAAAAAAAGAAAGAAAGAAAAAAAGAAAAAAGAAATCATTAAAGGCTCCTTATCTTCCCATTCCTTCCCTTATTTTTTTTTTCTTTATATTAGATTAAAATTCAGAGGGAAAAAGCCAAAGAGACATCCCTGCTCATTTTCTGCAGGGCCAAACATGAGGCTGTCAGTTCACACACCTGTGTTCCAACCCCTTTCCTCAGTGAGTATCTCCTTAGGCCTGAGGGCAAAACTGTGGAATTAGTTCTGCATGATTCATGACCCCAACAGTGGTAAACATTCTCCCCTGCCCTTTCATTTTAAAACTTTCTGATTACATTGGTCACAGATTTTGCTGTCATTAAAAGATTACCTTGGCAGGGCGTGGTGATTCAGGCATGTAATCCAGCACTTTGGGAGGGCAAGGCAGGAGGATCCCATAAGCCTAGGAGTATGAGACCAGCCTGGGCAACATAGGGAGACCCTATGTCCTACAGCTATGCGCTACCACACCTGGCTAATTTTTTGAGAAAATAGAAAAATTAGCCGGGCATGGTAGCGCATAGCTGTATTTTTCTCAAAAAATAAAAAAATTCCAGCCCTTTGGGAGGCTGAGGTAGGCAGATCACGAGATCAAGAGTTCAAGACTGGCCAACATGGTGAAACCCTGTCTCTACTAAAAAATACAAAAATTAGCTGGGCATGGTGGCTCGTGCCTGTAATCCCAGCTACTAGGGAGGCTGAGGTAGAAGAATTGCTTGAACAGGACCCGGGAGGCGAAGGTTGCAGTGAGTCGAGATTGTGCCACCGCACTCCAGCCTGGGCTACAGAGTGAGACTCCATCTCAAAAAAATAAAAAATTATCCGGATGTGGTAGCACAAGGCTGTATTCCCAGCTACTCAGGAGGCTGAGTAAAGAGGATCGATTGAGCCTGGGTGGGGAAGGCTGCAGTGAGCCATGACCACACCCCTCCACCCCAGACTGGGTCACTGAGTGAGACACTGTCTCAAAACATAAATATGTAAATATATAAATACATAAGATTATGTTGTGGATTGGGAGCTTACTCAGGGAGGTTATTTATCCCATGTTTGTGTTGTCTTTTCTTCTTCCTTCCTACCTTCCTGCCTTTCTTCCTGCTTTTCTCTCCTCACCCTCTTCCTTCCTCTTCTCTATCTATAAAAGGAATTCAGGAATTCCCATAACCTTTAGGTGGGTTATTAGTGTATGACCTTGAAATCATTTAATTATTAAAAGATGCATTTTGTTTTTGAGACAGAGTCTCACTCTGTCACCCAGGATGGAGTGCAGTGGCATGATCACAGTTCACTGCAGCCTTGATCTCTCAAGCTCAAGCAATCCTCCCACTTTAGTCCCCTCATTTCCCTCTCAGCAGTAGCTGAGACCACGAATGTGTGCCACATGCCTGGCTAATTTATTTATTTATTTATTTTTGTAGAGACACTGTCTTGCTATGTTGCATAGGCTGGTCTCGATCTCCTGGGCTTCAGTGATCCTCCCACCTTGACCTCCTGAAGTGCTGGGATTACAGGCATGAGCCACTGTGTCCAGTCTTATTGCTTTTATTAATATTACGGATATTGAAAAGCTAGGCCCTTTCTATTCTTGAGATAGTGCATGTAACCTATTTTCTCTTATAAGAACTCAGGAATCTGCTTTGCCCAGTGTTCTGAAATCTCAATACAAAGTGCCTTGCTGGCTGTTTATTTTCTATCCGTTATTCTAGGAAAACAATGGGCCCCTCAGTCTTGTTACTCATGACCTTCAGTTCTAGGAAATTTCCTTGAATTACTTCATTGGTTATTTCCCCCTCCACGTTTTTGGTTCTGTATTTCTAGGACTCCATTATTTGTTAGACTGAACCTCTCATGTAACATTCCTAATCTCTGCTACCATGTACCTGATAACTAAACATTTTTATTTTCTCTGAAGCTTCTTTTTTCTGCCTGTTTTATATATATTTTTCTTATATCTTTTTGTTTTGTTTTGCTTTCCTTTTTTTTTTTCTTTTGAGACGGGGCCTCACTCTGTTGCCTAGGCTGGGGTGCAGTGGTGTGAGCATGGCTCACTGCAGCCTTGACCTTCTGAGCTGAAGTGATTCCCTTGTCTCGGTTTCCTGAGTAGCTGCCATTATGCCTGGCTAATTTTTTTTTTCTTATTTTTTTTTAATAAAGATAGGGTCTCCCTATGTTGCCAGTGTGTCTCAAACTCCCAGGCTCACGTGATCCTCCCACCTCAGCCTCCCAAATTAGGATTACAGGTGTGAACCACTGTGCCCAGTCTTCTATATGTATCAATATGAATGATAGTTTTTTTTTTAAAGGTTTTTTTTCTTTGCATATTTTCTTGTTATCTCCAAATAACTCTTGTTTACTCATTTTGGTTTCTATTGCCCTTGTTACAGGCTTTCTTCAGCTGTCTGCAGTCTATCCTTGTCCTGTTATAATTTAGAGTGAGGGATTAAAGAGCCAACTGGAAACTCTGAGCAGCTGGGCAGGGCTTGTCAACTTTGAGCATCGTTACCATGTCCGTCTGGGCCATTGTTTCTTGGAGAATCCCAGAAGTTAGTATCATCAGCTCTTTCCTCTTAGGCTGGTCTGAATCACCAAGGAAGATATCTCCAATCTCTTACAAGTAAGTGGGTAAAGTTCTGGCTGGCTGCCAACCTTCTTGCAGCCAAATGGAACAAGAGGCCTGAATTCTCAGCTTTCAATTTGCTCAGATGCGAATCACCCCAGTTTATACTATGCTATTCACAGCAGTCTGAGCAAACTCATATAGGTATCTTTCTAAATACCTTTCTGTAGAAAAATTTGTGTTTCCTCCTTTTTCCCCCTGGGACTTTATTAGCACCACTAGTATAGTACATATTACACTATATTATGGTTTAAAATGCCTACCTCTTCCACTAGACTAAAGCTCTTTAGGGTAGACACAGAAACTAAACATGCCTGCATTTCCTAACACCTGGCATAAAGCATGGTACTTGGTGGTACTTGGTCATTATTCATTACTTTGGGTAGAATAAAAACATCCAGCTTGAACCAAGGAGGTGGAGGTTGCAGTGAGCCAAGATCACGCCATGGCACCCCAGCCTGGTGACAGAGCGAGACTCCGTCTCAAAACAACAACAAAAAACAACAACGACAAAAATCCAAAGTGCCTTTATTTTATTGGCAAGATTTCCTTTGAGGTAACAGCTATTTCTGCAATGCTGGATGTAGAGAAAGATTTGGACCACCTAAAGAGTTATGCCTAATAAAGTTATCATGATTTCCAGCAATTGGGTTCACTGGACATTTATGTATGTGGTAGCTTAGACTTCTAATGCTATTTCTGAAACCATTATAAAATTTATTCAGCAAGTATTCACTGAATGTCTTCTAGGTGTTGGCCACCGTGCTAAATACTAGAACAAGACTGCAAGCCCAAACTGACCTAGTCCCTGCCACCATGGAGCTGACATGGCAGAGAGGAATTTAAAGGTCTGGGGAAATAACTTGATTCATGCCAGGTTTCAGAGATGTAAACAGTACACGGCCTGTACCTTCTGATTCATGGATGGGCACCGTGGAGCACTGTGGCACTGAGCTCTACCTCAAAGAGCCCAGGCAGAATGATTGTTCTATAATGTCTCTTCGGGAGACATCTCTAGAATCTGAGTCATAAATGAAGCCTTCATGAGTGCACTAAATATGAGAAGAGCCTATGAAAACCTGGAAAATGTGTGGAAATCAAATTATTTCTGAGTTTCAAAATGAACAAGAAAAGGCTCCTAGAAATCTGACACTACTAGGGAAGATGTCTATACTTGAGGCAAAGTAGGTGGCACAGTCTCCCAGGACCCAGAGACAACCTTAGGAATGCTGATCGTACAGTAGAAAACAATTGCTACACAACGGATTCATCACATCAGGTTCCTCATCTCCAGATTGATTATAGATGTTCATTGTGCTGATCAGTAATGAGATTTTTATTTATTTAGTCAGAAAATATCTTTTCACATGCATAGTTATTGGCAAACACTGGTATCAATCTGTGATCATTGATTCCGCTTTGCCATAGTCATCGTATGGACTAGTCACTTAGCCATTTTACTTATATTTCAATTCCAAGAACTTGGGGTCTCTATTCCATGCTGAGGTGTTTGCCTTATCGCCTGGTGTGTACCATTGCCTCTCAGACCTGGTTTGGCACTGCTGACGCCAGTCTCACCAAGACAGCCAGTCCTCAATTCAGCTTCGATGTTGGATCTCCACTTGCTGAGGATTAGCTTCTGTCCTTCCTATGCCAACTGCCTACCTGGTTAGCTTTCTGATTGCTTTGTATGCTTGCTAATCTCTTTGTAGATTTTTCTGCTTTTTCCTCATGACCGGACCTCCCTGAAGTTAGTCACCTGCCCATCTATCTCTGCTATTATGTTATTATTTGAGGTTTCTCTTCCTTTGTGGACTCCTTCTTCCTTTTGCTGTTGGACCTGAGCCTAGTATCTGCTCACCTCCACCGCCCTCCTCAGTGTGATTAGTTCCTCTGGGCTCTCACAGTCTAACTTGTCCACCTACCACCCAAGCTCTAGCACTGGAACCAGGAAGGGCAGGTTCCTGAGACTTAAGGAAGTCGGTGTTGGCAGGCCCCTGGGCTTTTCTGAGACAACATCAGATGGGTTTTCTGTGATTTTTAGAAAAGCTCCCAGAATTCTGTGGACACTGGGACCTTCTGTAACATGAGGAATGTTTATGGTTTTCATTGATGGGTGATGAAATGGTAGCTGCCTCTCGGAATGCAAGTGTTCTAAGCCATTAAGCATTAAAATGTTCAGAGCGAAGTTTTCAGAACCAAGAAGATACAGGTTGTTCTGAAGTTGAAGAAGAAAATAAAAGAAGGTACAGATTGTTCTGAAGTTAAAGAAGAATAGGAACACTTTCAAGGTCCAGTTAACTTAGAATGTGTAGGTTCAGATGTAAGTGACATAGGCACTTACAAAGTCTAAGTTGCATTGAAGGTGTGGTTTTGGCTTGTATCCATTGATTAGGTGAACTGTTAGGAATAAGTTTCTTTCTTTTTGTTTAGATGATCGTCTTACTCTGGTGCTCATGATGGAATGGAGTGGTGCCATCATAGCTCACTATAGCCCCAAACTCCTGGACTCAAGCCATCCTCCCTGCATTCTCCCACCTCAGCCTCCCAAGTAGCTAGGTGAGATGTGGGACACAGTCTGTGGAAGTCTGACCTGCAGACCCTGACTCAACGATGGATGAATGAGTGCATTCTCACACCATTACAGTGTTTCAAGTGGGCTAGGGATGGCTGTTGGCTGCTTTCCGAGGGTGAAATGCAACCAGTCGACCCAGACCCTCTGTCCATTACACATTTATTCTCTCAAGACGTTACAACAGAGGTTCTAAGTTAACACACTGTGGTTAATTAACATGGTTAAAAGACTGGTTATAGGAATGATAAAAGCTTTAGGTTCTGGACCCAGTTTAAACATGATTCATAGCTAATTCCCCTTTGATCTCCCACTGAGAGAGCCATCCAGCACAAAGTTAACATGAGTAAACAGTTAGAGTGGAGACACAGGGATGTGGGGTAAACAGACTTAAACTGGGCAAAGACTTGTCCCTGTTTTCTCCCTGACTTAATAGACCAGCCCACTGCCTGCCTTCAGCCTGCCCCAGGAAAACCTTTCGGCCTTCCAAAAGGTTTGAGATTAATCTATAATTTTTCCTAAAAGTTAGTATCTTTAATATTTTGTCAGCCACCCTGAGTGAATACTGACAGCTAGGACTGCAGGCATGCACCACAACTCCTGAATAATTTTTTATTTTTCATTTTTTATAGAGACAGAGTCTCACTATGTTGCCCTGGAGGGCCTCAAACTGACCTTAAGTGATCCTCCTGCCTCAGCCTTCCAAAGTGCTGGGATTACAGGTATGAGCCACTGCATCCAGCCAGAAATAAGTTTCTAGAAGCTGAAAGACTCCAAAGAAGTTGGGGTTTAGAGTTCATTTAGAGGAATTGTTATAGCTGAAAATATAGCTAAGGACTTGGCAATGCCAACCATCTTCACTATACCTACTTATATTTTACATAGGTAGATTCTTTGAGGTTTATTCATCTCAGGACCTGAAGGACTAGGATGTGTCTCTATTATAATATCCAAAATTTGGTGACTTAGAGATAATCTAATAATTTCTAATAATTCTTAAAAATGAAGAATTCAATGTACAGAATCAATTAACTTGTGACAGAGACAGACACTTACAAGCTAAGCCTTTATCAGAGGCCCCCTGACTTCCCCATCTAGGATTTTTTTGTGTATTTTTCATGGTCGAAAGGGGATGGGGATACACTTACTATGCATCCACAATTTTTTTTAATTACAAAAAGAAAGGGGATGAGGGATGAGGATGAAGGAAGAGAGAAGAGAAATTCTGGCAGTGTGGGACATAAGGAATTACTTAGTAAAGATACAGAGTGAGAGTCAGTAGTACCTTGGTGATATGGTTAAGCTTTGTGTCCCCACCCAATCTCATCTTGAATTGTAATTCCCACATGTCGAGAGAGGGAAGTGATTGGGTTCTGGGGGTGGTGTCCTCCATGCAGTTCTCATGATAGTGAATTCTCATGGGATATGATGGTTTTATAAGTGTTTGACAGTACCTCCTATGCACACTTTCTCTTCTCTCTCCTGCCACCATGTGAAGAAGGTTCTTACTTCCCCTTTGCCTTCTGCCATGATTGTCAGTTTCCTGAGGCCTCCCCTGCCATGTGGAACTGTGAGTCAATTAAAGCCCTTTTCTTTGTAAATTACCGGGTCTCCGGTAGTTCTTTATAGCACTGTGAAAATGGACTAATACACTTGGTATACAAAACTGGTATAGAATCAAGTTACATCTTGGAGGATACTGGGAAGAGCAACTGAAAGGGCAATTGGAGTGTCAGAACCAGGTTAAGAGCAGGCTCTGTGGTGCAATGGATAGTACATTGGACTTTAGCCTAGATCAGAAGAACCAGATTAAGGTCAACAACATAATGCTGATGCTTTCACTGGTTAGGCCTATAGGTGGAATTGGTGAAGTCAGAGGTATACTGCACTAATTTTTAATTTTTCTAATTCTGAAGCCCAGGCTCACCTGATTGTGGTAGTGGAGAATGTCCAGGGCAGGCTGGCAGGCTGGCAACTGAGGCTAATGCTACTACTTTGGGAATGAATTTTTTCTCTGATAAGCCTGTTTTTGCTCATAAGGATTTCAACTGATTGGATGAGGTGCACTCATTATTGAAGACAATTTCATTTTTTTTAAAGCCAGTTAATTGTAGTTGTTACCACACCTAAAAATATCATCACAACATCACCCTGGATTAGTGTTTGATTAAATAACTGGATACTAAGGACTAGCCAAGTTGACACATACAACTAATCATCTCAGCAGGGAGGAAAAGTAGGATTCCCAGGAACTGGAGGTAAGGCAGAGTAGGTGTACTGCCATGAGTGCAAGTAAGCAATCAGGACCCAGAGGCCAATAGAAATGGAAGACACATATCAAATGATTAGATAAAAGCCATAGATCCTAGGAATCCCCTAAATTTGAGACAAATTATGACATAGGTTTGGTCTTTGTTTTTAAAAAAATCAGTGTGATTCAACAGAAAAATACTCTGAAGTGGGAACCTGGTGGTATTTCACTTCTGAGATGTCACTAACTGAAAGACTCTCTCATAAGTGACCAAGTCCCTTTGGTGGTCCTCTGACCTTATCTGTAAAATTTGAAAGTCTGATTAGAATAATGACCAAATGTTTGCAGAAAAGAATTTGAATGTAAAGTGTTTGGACTGCCCTGGGTTACGTATCAGATCACTAGGAGGGATATTTTTGTTTTGACTGATTTATTTATTTAGAAACAGAGTCTCACTCTGTTGCCCAGGCTGGAGTGCAGTGGCATAATCTCAGGTCACCATGACTTCCGCCTCCTAGGTTCAACTGATTCTCATGCCTCAGCTTCCCAGGTACCTGGGATTAGAGGTATCTGCCACCATGCCTGGGTAATTTTTGTATTTTTAGTAGAGATGAGGTTTCGCCATGTTGGCTAGGCTGGTTTCAAACTCCTGACCCCAGGTGATCCGCCTGTCTTGGCCTTCCAAAGTGCTGGGATTACAGGTTTGACCCTGCCAGAATATTTGAAAAATACTGCTGCCCTAGCCAAAACTACAGAAGATCATTAAACTGAAGTGGAGCCTGGGCTTCAGAATTGGAACAATAAAAAATTCGAAAGAAAAAAAAAAAACCAAACTTCACTGAGTACTTCTAAGTTCATCCAGTGTGGAGAATCAGGTACCTAAATTATTCAAATATTTTTTATTCTGTTTTTTAAACATATGATAGTCCATGTGGTTCCTGGAAAGAAACCTGCAAGAACCCGGATTTGGTTGTCTTTATGGGATCTTCTACTTCTAAAATGAATTCCTCTGTATCAACAACTAATGCTGATGTTTCTGCTGGTTACAGATATAGGTGGAATTGGTGAAGTGGGGGGTATACTGGACCAAGGAAAAAAACCCACAAAGCCAGAAAAGGAAACGTGACTCTCATGCTGCAGATTTATTTTTTATTTATTTTTATTTTTTCATTTTTTGAAGTATTTTTGAGACAGGGTCTCACTCTTGTTGCCCAGGCTGGAGTGCAGGGGCATGATCTTGACCTCCTGGCCTTAAGTGATCCACCCACTTCAGCCTCCTGAGTAGCTGGGACGACAGGCATGTACCACCACACCTGGCCACTTTTTTGAATTTTTAGTAGAGATAGGGTTTTGCCTTGTTGCCCAGGCTGGTCTCAACCTCTTGGACTCAAGCAATCCTCCTGCCTCAGCTACCCAATGTGTTGGGATTATAGGTGTGAGCCATCACACCTGGCTATTTTTTATTTTTTGATACAGGGCCTTGCTCTGTCTCTCAGGGTGGAGTTGCAGTGGCATGATCATGTGGTAGGCCAGAGCTCACAAAAGCTGAACAGGCAGGCCTCCATAACAACTGTTTCAGCACTGACTGAATAGTTAGGTTAAATATTAAAGGCTGAGAGAGACAGTGCCTTTACACAAAGGCTGGAACAAGTAACAAAGGCCTACACGATACTTGCCCAGGCCTTCCTGGGCCTTGAAGCGTAACAAGATAATGAAGGAATACTCACACTCCTGGTACCAGGACCCATTTAGGATTAATAAGTTTTATTCAGGGCCTAAAGGAACTCCCCAGGCCTCTATAACTTAGCAGGAGACAAGATAAGGGTGATCACCTCTGGCACCTGGACTCACGTGGATTAAGTAAATTTCCTGAGGCTCCAGAGAAAGGTCTCCAAGACTCAGACCTTAGTTACAGATTAGGAGAAATTAATCATTTATGTCTTTAGATGAATGCACACTTACATGTAGACTTAGAGCTTGGAAGATATACATAACTTTTAAATTTTGAGTTGGCCTGGTGATATTTTTACGGCCCCGTGCCCAGTTGCAAAAATAAACTCTCTTCTTTCTCAGTTCATCTGTATCTCATCATTGGACTGTGAAAATAAACAACCCCACCCTTGGTTTGATCCAGGAACAAATTTGGCTAGCTAGCCAGGAGCCACTGGGACAGTGCTGTGTTCATCAGCCACTGGCTTCTGACAAGATTGTCTTCGGGAGATTCCCAGCAGCTGCCAGGTGAGATTTTCCTGGGAACTTTCCTGAGGGCTATCCCATGTGAAAAACCACATGTCCCTCTCCCTTCCCAAAAATAACAGAGATCGGGGTGGACATGCTCAAAGGGTGAAACCAAATTGTATGCCAGGAGCCTACTGTTTTCCTATCTGGGATTGTTAAGCCATTTGCCTGGTACTTCCAGGGAAGCAATAGGGCTCACCTATACACCCGTTTTGCATTTGGTTAAGATCAGGTTTTGAGTGCATTTTGAGTCTGTTCTGCCTGAGTGTACCCGTTCTTGTCTTTGTCTGAAATTTGTCTCTACTTGTTTGTGTATCTGTCATGGCTCACTGCAGCCTCAAACTCTGACCTCAAGGGATCCTCACGCCTCAGCCTCTCCAGTAGCTAGGACTATAGGCATGTGCCACCATGCCTGGCTAATTTTTGTTGTTGTTGTAGAGACAGGATCTTCCTATGTTTCCCAGGCTGGTCTCAAACTCCTGGACTCAAGCAATCCTTTCCCCTTGACCTCTCAGACTGCTGGGATTGCAGGCATGAGCCACTGCACTGAGCCCAGATTTTAAGTGGACTTTAATAACTTAAAGAGCATTTAGACATGATTTTTCAGAAATCATGGCTAAATACCAAGATTTAGACATGTTTAGTTAGAGTAGTGACTCAGTCATTGTATTTATATTACAATATATTCTTGTCATATATTTTTCTCACTGTTTTTAAGGTTGGAAGAGTTTAGTTAGAGTAGTGTTTTCTAAAGAGTATACTGCAGTCTACAGGATTTTGATAATCTTTTCATTAAAGAAGAGTACCCAAGCTTTATTTAACCAAAAGGGTTATCACAGAACTCATGTTCCATGGAACCACACTTTGAGAATCACTGGCTTAGGGTCACTGAAACTAGAAGAGCTTAACATTCACTATTTGCTAAAACTCTCTTTGGCCAACACTGTTAGTAATTTAGCTTCTTTAATCACAAAACTCTAACCCCTTTTCAGCTTGGAACACACATGCTAGGACGCCCCAGTCTAGATAAATAAGAAAACAGTGAATTTAAATTGATTAGTGAAAATTGTTTGGATTTGGGGAGTTAGAAGTCTTGGGTATCAGTTCTAGTTCTGGCATGTAGTAAATAAGTAACTTTGAGCAATAAGTCATATATAATAATTTAAATAACCAGAGCCTTAATTTGCTCACCTAAAAACAAGAATAAAATGTTTATAAGGGACATTGTTAAGTTTGACTTGAGCTAATGTGTATAAAAACTTGTCAAATTATAGACATTGCAAAATTCAAGACATAATCGTCACAGAACTAAGTACTTTATATTGGTTCAACAGAGTTTCAGAATTTCTACTGTAGTCAAAGCACGTGTTTTGCTATGTTGATTTTCAGCTGCTATGAAGTTTGTAGAAAAACAGAAAGTCTGAAATTTCTGGGACAAGGCTTTGTGTTTGGGATTATTTTTAAAGAAAACACATGATCAGATTGTATTAAAATTTTTTGATTGTATTATTCTTGTTAAATATGTCTTGATTAGTATTTAGTGAAAGTTGTAAGGAAAAAAGGAACAGCTGTCTGCAATACACTAGAAATGAACTTTAATCTTTTCACACTATTGTTATTACAACACTTCTCCTCTCTCCAGATTGCCCAGTCACTGAAGAGCTGTGATCTTCCTAAACATTTAAAAGTCAGGCACAGCTATGTAACTCATACAGTTTCTCTTTGCCAGACTAGAGGAAGGAAGGAGCACGACCGTATTCTGATAAAACAGGTCTAGAAAGCTACCAGGACAATGGACTCTATGCTGACTTTAGCAACAGAACAACCTGTTAACAAAAACACTCTTAAGAAATATAAAATAGCTTGTATTGTAAGTACAATTTCTTTTTTGAGTCTTTCTAGCTTTGTGACAAATATTGAAAGTGTATGATTTCCCATTTAGATTTGTATTGCTATTAAAATGTAAACTTTAACTATTCAGTATTATCTCTTATGAAAACTCTAATGCAAGTTAATATCTGAAATCATATTTTACATGTAAGAAATTATGGTAACAAGTTAACATTTCATTAATCTCAAAAGTTGGAATCCATGACAGAATGCTTTGTAGCACTGATTTTTTTTGCATGATTATAACTACCTCTCAATCACTTTTTTTATTGCATGAGTATTTTAAGACAAAGAAGTGAGAAATTAAAATAATTGTATCCTATTATTTGCTGAACCAACAATTTTATCCTATTTTACTTCACTCCTAGAGATAGTCTCTTTCACCTCTTTTCTCTTTTTTGTCCTTTTATGTAGTAAGATCTCCTGCCACCACCCCTCACACCCCCTAAAAAAGCTTTCCTTGATTTTCTTTTCTTTTTTCTTTATTTTTCTTAATTTTTAAATTTTTTCTTTTTCTTTTTACTCCAGAAATATGCTTACCCACTTCCTTGATTCTATTACTCCCTCTTTTCCCTTCATCATCAAACTTTTGGGGAAATGAGGGCTCACTTCATTGCTTCATTTTTCTCAGCCCCCAATCATTCCTTTGTTTTCTGGCTTTGTTTCTACTGTACTAAGCCCCACTCAAGTCAGTCCTCCTCATTCTGCGTCCACTTGAGTGTTCATGACAACAATGCCTGCCTCGTACTTTCTCATTCTGAATTATTCTCTCCCCTTGCTTCCACCATGACACTGGCATTTTCTTTTTTTTTTTTTTTTTTTTGACGTTTTTCCTGACCTGCATTCTTGGCCAAAACTTTATTTTTATTCTCGTGAAAATTACAACACAAGCTTCACCAAATCCTATTTAAGATCTCTCAAGAAATCTCATGTTCTCAGTGAGAACACATGAACATAGAGACGGGACCATCACACACCGGGGCCTGTCATGGGGTGGGGACTAGGGGAGGAATAGCATTAGGAGAAATACCTAATGTAGATGATGAGTTGACAGGTGCAGCAAACCTTCATGGCACATGCATACCTATGTAACAAAACTGTACATTCTGCACATGTATCCCAGAACTTAAAGTATAATTTAAAAAATGGACAAAGAAAAAAAACCCTCATATTCTCTAATAGTCTTTTTAATTTTAATTTTATTTTTGAGACAGGCTTTCCCTCTGTTGGGATCTCACCTCACTGCAATCTCTGTTTCCCAGGCTCAAGTGACCCTCCTGCCTGAGCCTCCCGAGTAGCTGGGACCACAGGCACATGCCACAAGGCTCAGCTAAGTTTTTGTGTGTTTTTTATTTTTCTCTCTTTCTTTCTATTTTTTTTTTCTTTTTTTTGAAACTGAGTTTTGCCATGTTTCCCAGGCTGGTCTCAAACTCCTGAATCAAGCGATCCACTTGCCTTGACCTCCCAAAGTGCTGGGACTACAAGAATGAACCACCACGCCTGGCTTCTCGTGGTTTTAAGAGTCATATCCCCAGCCAAGAATTCTAAGTAATCCACTAGCTCTGACTTTTTGTCCAGTCTCTGTCACACAATTTCTTTACCTTATTATTTTGTTAATATGTATATTTTTAGAGACTGAGGTCTCGCTGTGTTGCCCAGGCTGGTCCTGAACCCTGGGCTCAAGCCATCTTTCCACTCAGCCTCTTGAGTAACTGGGGACTATGTGTGTGTACCCACGCACTAGCCTGTTTCAAATACCCGCTTCTTGACTGCTCACTCAGTACCTTAAACCAAAACCAATTGCATTATTTTTTCACACCTATCCAGCCGCAGCCTTTCCCTGTATCCCATACTTTAACATCATCACTATTCTCTGTCTCTATAGAATTGTTTCAAGAAGTAAATAAAATAATGAATAACAATGTAAGTATTAAGCCCAGTGACAAAGTAAATCCTCAATATATTCCATTTATTCTTTATCCTTCTGGGAATTTGAGAGTGCTCTTCACAGTTCTGCTAATATATATATTTTTGACACATGTTCTCGCTGTGTTGCCCAGGCTGGAAGACAGTGGCATGATCGTGACTGCAGCTTCCAACTCGGACTCAAGTGATCTTCCTATCTCAACCTCCTGAGTAGCTGGGACTTCAAATGTGTGCCACTGTGCCCAGCTAATTTTTAAATCTTTTGTAGAGATAGGGGTCTCAGTATGTTGCCAAGGCTAGTCTCAAACTCTTGGCCTCAAGTGATTCTCCCATCTCAGCCTCCCAAAGTGTTGGGTTCATAGGTCTATTTATTATATTTATCCTAGCTTATCAATTCAGGAAATTACAAAATCTTCCACAGCAAAATTTGCACATCATTAATTTCCCTTCTTTGTATCTTTCTAGTGGTTTTTGAGTATATGTAATGAAGTTTAATATTTTTAAATCCTTGTTTCAAAAGTACCCTGATGGCTTCAAATTTTTACTAAAGTTTCATTTAAAAATTTTAAAGGTATCGCTGTTTCTAACACTCTTTGTTTAGCCCAGCTAAAGCCAAATGTTGGGTTCTCAGTGGTTTTTGATGTCTAGAGTCTTCTGGCTTTGTGCACAGTATAACAGTTTAAGATACATGTGTACCTCAATATCAAGAAGCTTTTTTGGAATTACATATTTATAACAAATGATTATTGTAAATGATTATAAAAACATAAAAGTAAACCTCTTAGGCCAGGCACAGTGGCTAGTGCCTATAATCCCAGCACTTTAGGAGGCCGAGACAAGAGGATCGCTTGAGGCCAAGAGTTCCAGACCAGCCTGGTCAACATAGTGAGACCTCCAACTCTAAAAAATAATAAATAAATAAAAATAAAAATAAGCCTTTTACTCTCAAGGTGCTTCCAGAATAATGTAGAAAACAAGCCACAAATATGTGGAACAAATACAAAATCATGAAGAAACAGATTCTTAGATTAAACATTGCAAAGTTTTAAAGCATCTTAAGAACAGTTAGATGTTGTGGATTTTTCTAGCAAGTTTGATCAGCAAAAGTACCAAAGATAAGGTATAAACCAAAATACGTTCATTTGTAAATCTATGATGTGTGAGGTTTACCAGGAATTTCCCAACGTTATTTTTCTGCTTTATAGTAACTCTAGTCTCAGTCACCTGTGTCTTCTGAACAGCATGACAATGGATGAACTGCTAATAGCGTTATTTAGTAAACTAATGTTCATTTTCTCCTCTCCATTCTCTCCACTGAATGAATACATACTGAGAGGTCACTGACCCTTGGGCTAACTTTGAGACTTCATATGAGAATTGTTTTCTTAGCATTTTAACATAGCTTCCCAATCACTGAATTCACTTCCATTGTAAACATTAGATGTGTTTAATGTTCCAGCTGACTTTCAGAATGAAAATAACCCTCAAAAATATAATACTTTATGTAGTTCTTAATTATCTGAGCAAAATCTGATTTTTTGTGAAAGTTATTTTTTGTGTCTGAAACTATAACCAAGGCTATAGTAAAATACTTTCCTAAGTAATTTGATTATGTGTCTTTTTGCCATTCTTTATGACAACATACAGTATTCAAGCCCTGTCTTCCAGCATGCTTATCACTGAACTTCATGGACGAGGGAAGAGGGCAGATAGAAGAATTATCTTTAACTATATCATAGTTTAATCTAATCATAGCATAAAGTCCGTTACACCAAAGGGCTTTGTCAGCAGAGTGATAATGAATGACACAAACAATCTTTGGTCAGGCAGTTTGCAAATTACCCTAAGTGGTTTGTGTGAGTAGAAGACCAAAGCAGATCATTTGCCAATTAACTGCTTGGATGCCATATTTTTATATATGTTAAATGTTATCGTCGTCCTGTGATAGAGTAGAAAAAAAAAGCCCTGCTCCCTTGGAATGAGACAGTTAAGGATTTCATAGCTCTGGAATGCTTTTCAATAAATGATCTGTAACTATTTGGACACTACATTTTTATATATGTGAAATGTTATCATCATCCTGTGACAGAGTAGAAAAAAAAAAAGCCCTGCTCCCTTAGAATGAGGCAGTTAAGGATTTCATAGTGCTGGAGTGCTTTTCAATAAATGATCTGCAAATGGGTGCCTGGTTTTAAAAGAAAAAAATGGGTCAGGCACAGTGGCTAATGCCCATAATCTCAACACTTTGGGAGGCTGAGGCGGGTGGATCACCTGAGGTCAGGAGTTTGAGATCAGCCTGACCAACATGGAGAAACCCCACTCTACTAAAAATACAAAATTAGCTGGGTATGGTGGCACATGCTTTTAATACCAGTTAACTTGGTAGGTGAGCCAGGAGAATCACTTGAACCCAGGAGGCAGAGGTTACGGTAAGCCAAGATCACGCCATTGCACTCCAGCCTAGGCAAAACTCCAAGAGCAAAAAAAACTACAAGAGCAAAACTCCATCTCAAAAAAAAAAATAAATAAAAAAAGAAAGAAAAGAAAAGAAAAGAAAAGAAAAGAAAAGAAAAGAAAAAAATGGCCCAGAAATATGGTCTAATAGTTTTAATTCTTAACTTTAACTAATTTTGCAGTAAAGTCCATTGCATTTGAATGGTACATGTGTTTGAATTAAAAAATCTGTAATATATGTATATCTGTATATACATGATATCTTTAAATTCTTCCAAAATGTTTTTTCTTATTTTCAAATATTAAATAAAATATTATGCCTCTAGTTATGCCAGACACCAGATCATTGTGGCATCTGGTATCTGGCATAACTGGCATGCTGCAGATACTTAGAGAGAGTACTGAGAAAGGGTGGTTATTGTATCTTTGCAATGTTTTAAAAAATTATAAAAGTTACTTTTTCTTTTCTGCAATAGGTTCTTCTTGCTTTGTTGGTGATTGTGTCACTTGGATTAGGACTGGGGCTTGGACTCAGGAAACCGGAAAACCAAGGTATACCTCCCGGTATACCCCTCAGCCTTTTCTCAGAACATTCCCTTATTTCTTCTCTTGGTTCAGTTTATTTCCTATCCCAAGCCTCCACTGTCCTCCATGCAGCATTCTGCTTCTAGGCATCTCCCTCTCTCCACTCTACTCATTGGAAGCCCACATCTGTGGTTGGCATTGCCCACTGTACTTTCTGGACTTCACTTTTTCACCCTGCTCATTTGAGATTCATTATCATTCCAGCGTTTTTCTCTTACCTTTCTTCACCGTTTTTTTTTTGTGTGTGTGTGTTTTTTGTTTTTTCTGGCAGGGTCTCACTGTCTCTCAGGCTGGAGTGCAGTGGCGCAATCTCAGCTCATTGTAGCTCCTCTCTGGCCTTGGGTGATCCTCCCATACCTGAATCTTTCAATTAGTAGTTGCGTCACTGTACCCTGCTAATTTTTGCAGTTTTAGTAGAGATGGGGTTTCACTATGTTGCCCAGGCTGGTCTCAAACTCCTGGGCTTAAGTGATCCACCCACCTCAGCTTCCCAAAATGCTGGGATTACAGGTGTGAGTCACCACTCCTGGCCCTTCTTGATCTTTATAATGGACTTTTCATTCTGCTGCTACTGTCATTGTCAGCATCTGATGACAACGTATCTAGCCACTTGGTCTTGAAAGTCCTTATTGCTTCATTCCCATGACCTCCTGCCACCACCCTGTACCTTGACACTATGCTAGGTTTGTTCTACCTCAAAAATCTCTTGGTTCTTGATTGGGCAGTGCCAAATTCTTGAAAAGTAGTGCATAATAAAATCTTCAAATTTTTTTTCTCATAGGAAGCAAAGAAAAATAGGAGAAATATGTCCCGAAGTATAAAAATACCTCACATTCCTTTTGCTATATTTTATCACTATGAATAGTAAATGCACCACTTACAAATGACAGTATAAAAAAATGACCTATAATCTTTTTACGTATTGTTTTGGTACTTTTACTAAGTATGAGGCCAGTTGCTAGATCTTTCATGTACCCCACTTTTTGTTGTTTGTTTTTTGAGGCAAGGTCTCCCTCTGTTGCTCAGGCTGAGTACAGTGGCATGATCATTGCTTACTGCAGCCTCTATCTCCTGGGCTCTAGTGATCCTCTCACCTCAGCCTCCCAAGTACCTGGTATACAAGCCTGCACTACCACACCTGGTTAATTTTTAAATTTTGTGTAAACATGGGGTCTCACTATGTTGACCAGGCTGGTCTCAAACTCCTGGATGCAAGTGATCCTCCTGCCTTGGCCTCTCAAAGCATTGGGATTACAGGTGTGAGCCACTATGCCCAGGACCCTCACCCCATTTTTGTCTTCTGAAAATTTTTATGAGAAATAATCATGCCTTGGATAAACCTCATTGGCTACTATACCGCCACTGCACAAAGCTCTGGCCCCCCTTATAAATTTGACTAAAACCTTCTGGTGTGACTCCAGTGGAGTAAACCTCATCGCTTCAGCATTAGGAAGACTTGGTAGGGTTAACTGACAATTTTCCAGTCACATAAACACTTGAGAAACACTCAGCTTCCCTAGTATGACCCGGGAACACAGTAGAACCGAAAAGTTGAATAACTGCCGGAAGATTACTATCTTCTCTTGGTCATTTGGCTGTTGTGTTTCTCGGCCGTGGTGCCAGTCCTTGATCAAAGAAATGTTGACAGGACATTTCAGTGGTATTCTTTTGATGTTAGAGCACACAAAAGGGCATCATTTCTTGGCTATTTTACCCCCTAAATCACAGAAATTGATTGCAAAAGGCGTATCTAATGTCTGAACAAAACCTCTTTTTGTTCCAGCTCTTTCATTCACTTTAGTGCACTCATTGGCTGGCTTCCCAGAATCATTTTTCCTTGTCCTCTTCCTTTCATCCGAGTCGATCAGCCCTACGTGGCATCACACCCTTTTCTCTCCCAGCAGGGCATTGGTACTAACTCCAACCCCTTTGTGCCGGCATCCTTAACATAGTCACCTCTTTATACTCATTTTCCACTGCATCTATCCTCCTAAACCCCAACCCTGGGTCATTGTCACCATTTTCCACTCTAGTTAACTCACCCTCCATAGGCAATATGTATTTATTTCAATGTTTGTGCATGTTCTTACAGATTTACTGTCATGACTACACATACTTTTTATTGAACACTATGTGCTTGGTATTATTACAATTATTAGAGATAAAGTGGTGAAGACAACAGACAAAATCCTTCCAGGAGTTTATATTTTAGCATGCAAGACAGACAATAAAAAATATAAATAAACTATATATATATATAAGATAAAGTGCTAAGAAATAAGTAAAGCCCTAAAAAAGGAATCAGAGTCGTGTGTGTGTGTTGGGGGGGGTGGTATGAAATAACGTTTGAGTAATGACTGAAGGAAGTGAGACAGAAACATAGGGATAGGTTGGGGAAGAACATTCCAGGTCAGAAGGACTATCAAGTGCAAAGGCCAAAGGCAGGACCTTGCCTGGCATGTTTCATTTAAGGAAAAACAAGGAGGCCATGAACTAGAACTAAAAGGACTGCTGGGAGCTGGTCGTAAAATGAGATCTACTAAATAAAGAGGAGCCCGATCAAGTAAAGGTTGGTATATCAAAGCATTGTCTTCAGCTTTCATTCTGAGTGTAACAAGAAGTTGTTGCAGGATACTGCTTTTTAACAGAATCCCTAGGTCTTCTGTGTTATGAATAGATGGTAGAGTGAGAGCAAAATTAGAGAAGCCAGTCAGGAGATTATTGCAATAATCTGGGCAAGCCTTAAGTCTTAAACCAAGATGGTAGCATTGTAGCTGGTAAGAAGTATTTGGATTCTGGATTTGTTGTGATGGGGTAGATAGATTTTATTGAAAGATTGGATTTGGAGTAAGAAAGAGGAGCAGAGAATGACCCCAGAATTTTTGCATGAACATCTGGAAATATGAACTTCCATAATTGAGTTGGGGCAGATTGTAGAAGAAGCTGGTTTGGGGAGAAAAATCAGGAACTCAGTTCTGGACCTGTTAAATTTGCTATTTCTGTTGGATGTCCACGTGCAGAAGTCAAGAATATAGTTGAACATATGAAGCTGGCTTTAGAGGTGAAGTCCTGCCTGGGCATGCATTGTGGTGCTTATCAGCATATGTGAGACTTAAATCATGAGACTGGGGTAGAACAAGCTTGAAGAATTGGGAAGGTGAAGGGGAAAAGCACAGAAGACTAGGAAGGAGTATCCAGGAATGTGAGAGGAAAGCCAGGTCACTATTGTGTTCTAGAAACCAAGTGCAGAAAGGTTTCCTAAGACGAGAGTGTGAAAAAACATAAAGGCCATTTATGTAAATGGCTGTGATATATCTAAATCTACATAATTCTTTTTCCAGTTTTTCACTGAGCACTTTTTGAGACCAAACAGAATTGCTATGTACACATCTGTTCTTATGCTTCTACTGTGCGCTACTCTTTGGCTTATACCCAACTTGCCAACCAACCAGTGCCCTCTCCTGGTGCTGAATACCCAAGTTGGCTTTAGTTCCTGGGGACCACAGAAATCCTGCAGGTTCCTTACAAACCTATGTGATAACTGTTTTGCCATAGACCAAGGAATGAAGTTTCAGGATCTTAGGGCTTTCATCTTCTTAATTCAGGTAAGTAGTCCCAGATTGCTTTGTAGAACAGCTTCTGCAGCATACCCTACCTTCACCTCACCTCTCCACCAACTATTGCCATAATTCAGCTCTGTAGTTTCTGGTAGTGTGAAGCTGGGTGTAGAACGAAGTCTTTTATTTTAGTTTCTATTTCTCTGTCCTGTTGCTCTAATCCATGTTGGTTTCTCTCTTGGTCAGGTGTATGGTTGGTATTTCCATTCACCCATCTATTGTGTTAGATCCCATGATTTTAAAATCTCTTTCTTCTTATTACCTTTTCTTACTTTGTTAAAGAACAACTTGGTAGCTTCCTAAAATAGGATGCATGTGAGAGATAACTTGAATCTTTGTCTATGTAAAGACATATCATTCTAACCTAACACTTGACAGTTTGGTTAGGTATTAAATTCTAAGATGGAAATAATCTGTTTTTCTAGCAATTTGAAGGTATTACTTTCCTGTCTTATAGCATCCAGTGTTGCCTTTAATAAATTTGGTATTTTAATAAATTTCTGATTAGTGATCCTTTGTATATTTTGAAAATGAGGATTCTAAAATGCTGTCCTTAACCACTTGACTCCTGAGACATTTATATTTTGCTAAGCTCCTGAAATTATTTTTTTGTATCTGTTGTGAGGCAAGACTATCAAGAGATTCTTTCCCCATATAGGTAGCCACCTGTCTCATTACTGTGTGTTATTCACCGTTACTTTGTAGTTACCACTTAAAATTTTTTATTAATAAAAGACTCTACAATTATATCTGCATTATTTATCAGTTAATCTGCAATGCCCAGAACAGTGCCTGAAACATAATGATGCTAAAATAAATATTCATAGGATAAATAAGTAAACAAATTAAAACTACGCAGTAGTTGTCAAAGGATAGAAGCAAGTTGTGCATAGCTGAATTTTCCCAGACATGTTATTATACCCTCCTTGCCTTCAAACAACTGCTTTAGAATGCAAAGCAGAAAGCAAGTATCACAGGGAATTATAGATATTTTTCAATAAGAATATATAGCAAGGAAAAATGATATTTAGCTGGGCACACACTCCTTGCACAATGAGAACTGCAGAATTCCCATTGCTTCTTATTGCTAATAAGCTGATGACTCCAAGTCAGTATCTTTAGTTTATGTCTCTCTTTCCTGAACTTCAAACTCAAATATTCAGACTCCCTCCTAAATGTGTATTTCCTTAGATACCTGGAAAACTGGACTTCCCTTTTTTCAGTGCCATAGTCTTGCATTTTGGAAGTCATCCTTGGCTCATTCCTCTTCACTCTTTATATAAAGCTGAACTCTAATTGCACTTTAATTTCCCTTAGCTCTATTTACATCTTTCTTATGTCTTCTGTTACTATCTTCCTTTAGGCGCTTATCATTTTTGGCTTGGGTTAAAATCTCTTGCTTAGTTCAAGAGTTTCCATCCCTACCCTACTCACCTATTTTCCAAGGTGACTTTCTAAAACACGGATCTAATTCATGACCCTCTGCTTACTCTTCAATGGCTTCTGGTTACCAAAGGTTAGGCCTTAAGCTTCTTAGTATGACATATGCACCTTTCCTCACACTACTCCACCTCTACCTTTGAACTCTGCCTCTTAGCCATCATGACCTATATGCTGTTCTCCAAATACGTCTTCCTTAGCTTCACTGATTTTTAAAATCTTGATTCTTTCCTAGGATTCAGTGGTGTCCTTGAATCTCCTTGCTAGTTTTTGTCCCACCCCTATGATGCTCCCATGTACTCCTTGTACATATCAATGTCATTATTGTTGTTATTATTATTATTGAGACGGAGTCTCGCTTCATCACCCAGGCTAGAGTTCTGTGGCGCAATCTCGGCTCACTGCCACCTCTGCCTCCCGGGCTCAAGCAATTCTCCTGCCTCAGCCTCTCAAGTAGCTGGGACCACAGGTGTGCACCACCTTGTCTGGCTAAGTTTTATATTTTTAGCTGAGATGGGGTTTTGCCATGTTAGCCAGGCTGGTCTCGAACTCCTGACCTCAAGTGATTCTCCTGCCTTGGCCTCACAAAGTGCTGGTATTATAGACATGAGCTGCTGCACCTGGCCATATCAGTGTCATTATTTATTACATTGTATTGGCAGATCCTGCACACCATAAAAATCATCTAGTTGTCTGTCGTAGTCTGTGCTATGTGCTTCCACTGCTTAGGTATGAGACATTGGATATTTCCTAAATGTTGGGGCCTTTATTTTCTTTACTTCCTAGGTAGCTGCAGGAAGAAGTGCTTTGATGCATCATTTAGAGGCCTGGAGAACTGCCGGTGTGATGTGGCTTGTACAGACCGAGGCGATTGCTGCTGGGATTTTGAAAACACCTGTGTGGAATCAAGTATGAGTTCTAAGAATAAGTTTATTAGCATGTTGGTTGTGCTACCATTAATACACGTCAATTTTTTTCTTTTCTTTCCTTTTTTTTTTTCTTTTTATTGAGACAGGGTGTTTGTTACTCTATTGCCCGGGCTGGAGTGCAGTGGCATGATCATGGTCAACTCCAGACTTGATTTCCTGGGTCCAATTGATCCTTTCACAACAGCACCCTGAGTAGCTGGAAACACAGGCATGCACCACCATGCCTGGCTAATTGTTTTTAATTTTTTTGTAAAGACAGGGTCTCACCATGTTGCTCAGGTTGGTCTTGAACTCCTGAGCTCAAGCAATTTTCCCACCTTGGCCTCCCAAAGTGGTGGGATTATAGGCATGAACCACTGCACCGGGCCTGTGTCCAAATTTTCACCTACGTACTTTGTGTATTAGTCCCCTAAGGCTGCCATGACAAAATACCACAGACTGGGTGTCTTAGCCAACTGAAGTTTGTCATCTCACAGTTCTGGAGGCTGGAAGTCCAGCTTCTAGGTGTTGGGTCCTCCTCAAGGCTCCAAAAGAGAATCCGCTCCGTGCCTCTCTCCTAGCTTCTGGTGGGTTGCTGGCAATCTTCGGCTTGTGGCAGCACAGCTCCAGGCTCTGCCTTCATCTTCACATAATCTGTGTCTCTTCACATAGTCTTCCCTCTATCTGTGTCTATATTTAAAATTTCCTTTTGAATAAGAACACCAGTTTTACTGGATTAAGGGTCACCTTAATGATCTTATTTTACCTGATTATCTGCAGGTAATTTTTTTTTAAACAGAGTCTCACTCTGTTGCCCAGGTCAGAGTGCATTGGCATGGTCTTGGTGCACTGCAACCTCCACCTCCTGGGTTAAAGCAATTCTCCTGCCTCAGCCTCCTGAGTAGCTGCGACTACAGGCGTGTGCTACCAAGCCTGGCTAATTTTTGTATTTTTGGTAGAGACAAGGTTTCTCCATGTTGACCCGGCTGGTCTTGAACTCCTGGCCTCAAGTGATCCCACTACCTTGGCATTCCAAAGTGCTGGGATTACAAGTGTGGGCCTCCGTAAGTAATTTGGAACCATTTCTAAGTAAGGTCACATTCACAAGTAATGGGAGTTGGGATTTCAACATCTTCTTAGACACGGTCTTATTATCATTTCCCCCTTAATAACGCTAAATACAGAATTCACACTTTATTTAACTGAGGTTGAGGAGTAACAAGCTATGGTAAATGAAATGCTGTCTCATTAGGTATGCCTCAATGGAGTTTTACTATGGCTTAAGTTTAACATCTTATTTGTTTCATTTGCAGTGGTTCTCAAACTTCAAGGTGTTAAAACTCACTTGAAAAGCTGGTGATTCTGGATCATTCTGATGCCAGTGTTCCACAGGGCACAATTTGAGAAACGTTGTTCTCTAGGTGGAAAAGACAGCTTGCCATGTTTAACTCTCTAAATAATCTGGGAAGGTGGTGGCGGTGGCTGGGGTGTCTAGTGGTTGGAGGAGAGTGAAGATTAGAACAGTGAGTTCTTTACATTATGTTCCCCAAAAAGGGCAAGAGGGAGAGGATAACCCAGTATAGATAGAGCTCTGTGTTCTCTTTACTTAATCTCCAAAAATCTTTTCTTCCTATACAAATGAGAAATGCTGGGGAAGGAAGAAATCTATGTACAACTGGAGTGGACAGAAATTACCTATTGAGAGTGTTTGTCTCAGCCCAAGGCTGACGTTGATTTTAGTCACTGTTTCCTAGCAGGTGGCAGTGCCAAGCCACCTTCCTCCAGCCTCTTGCTGCTTTTAGCAATGGGATTTATTGAAGCTGTTCTCATGCTAAGTCCATAGCCTGAGGGAACCCCCGAGTCATGGGTGGGAGCTTCTTTATCACTGCTGTCACTTTCCACTGAGCGGTACCTTGACCTGCCTACATTCTCATAGACATGACTGTGCTCCTTTACTTCTGGTGTCTGTCACCTTTTCTTCCTTGCTGCCTGTCCTTAGTCAAGGCTGAAAAAAGCTGCTCTTGGGTGGCAATAATCAGTCAGGGCCAGTGATTCTCCACCTCAGGGAGCTCCTGCTCTCGGGTAGGAAAAGGACTTGTGTTCAGATCTTCTCCAAGCTCACAGTGGACCTGCTAAGTAAACCAGGGTTGTGGTTTATAAAGCTGCATTTCTCCCTGCCACCTAGCTAAGGAAGAAACGTGGTGGTTTGCCCATCATTTGGCATTACGTATTTTCACTTATTAATACAGCTAAACCAAGAATTTGATTGTATTATTATAATATAGGAATACAGAAATGAAATTTATATCTTTTATAATGGAAACTTTAATGCTCAGAATAGAATTGTGTCATTTTACAGCTCGAATATGGACGTGCAATAAATTTCGTTGTGGAGAGACCAGATTAGAGGCCAGCCTTTGCTCTTGTTCAGATGACTGTTTGCAGAGGGAAGATTGCTGTGCTGACTATAAGAGTGTTTGCCAAGGTAAGCAGAAGGATGTTGACTCATTGCCCCTGCGAGTTCAGAGGAACTCTGTGAGTTTCCTAGAGCTATGCTAGGCTGCAAAAATTAAAACAAGGCAGAGAATTTTTAGTTATTCCATGTAGAAAAGACCAAATGCATTTACTGTGGGATGAAATGTGGTTTGTAACCATAGAGGAGGAGAGCTCACAGCCTAGATATAGAAGAGAGATCTTAAAATTCTGTATTTGTCCTTAAGGGAAGGCCTTTTTCATTACAATGACCTTGCCAGACACAGTTGTAGTTTCAGACACTGAATGGCAGATCCTAAAGTTAAAACGTAGAGAATGAGGTTATCTAGTTCAGATATCATCTTGTTAAGCCAATGTTGTTATTTCCAAAACAAATGTGTCCTCAATGGTTTAAATCGCTAAGGATCCTCAAGGAGTTAATGTAGAGTCAAGATTAGAATTCAGGTTATTCAACTCCTTACTCTACCCACTTCCCACTTTATAAGTGATGTGACTTAAAAAAAAATCACCAATTCCTCCGAACATCTCATAAAATTTATGAAAAATGCATATACATATATATATATATATATGTATATCTGAACCAAATTTTTAAAGCTATCAATCCCTTTTTATAATCTCACATGAAACGGAGCTGACAATTTTAATACTTTTGACAAAAAAGAGATTAGGTTGGATTCTGATTTCTGAAATAGGAGGAAAGTGTTAATAGTAGAAACCTTAACTATAATCTGCTAGTAGAAAATAAGTTGTGTACCAATCGATGAATCAGTTTTTATACAAAATATAATTGAAAATCAGCTGAAAAGGGTTATCAGAAAAGCCTGAAATTGTAACTCCTTTTTAAAAAATAATAATTGCTCAATATTTAATATTCAATATTGCATCATTTAAAAATTTCTTTAATTTCACAAGGCAAGTATAGGTTCGAGTCTGCTTCTTTCTCTAATAAATTCACTGACCATGTTACCTCTGACCTCTCTAGTCTCCCTTCTTCTGCTCCAATTTGGTGACTTTGAACTTTTTAATCTCAAGATGGATCTTTAGGCCATGCAGTTTTTTTTTTTTTTTTTTTGCTGAATTCACTGGTTACTCTGATGGAGTTAATGTAATCATTTTAGTTGATTTTTTAGAATAAATATAAATGCTTTATCACTCTGAGGATTTAACACTTAATATTTTAAAATGTTAAATGTGCCTACAGCTTTTAGAATAAAAAAGTTGTGATGTTTATCAAGATTGTATCTTCTGAGAGTAGTTTGAGAGTTTTTGTCAAAATTGTATCTTCTGAGAGTAGTCTGAGAGAATTGATTCATTTTTGTGTGAGAAACCAGTTAATGACTTTTATATTTTGTTAAGTTTAGAATTTCTAAAAGCATTGTGATAAATTTCTACCAATATGGAGGTAGAGAGAATATTATGATGTTTTCTCTCTAAGTCTGTCATCTATTTTCAGCATTTATCAATTCATGGCCAATCTTGTTTTACATTGACAAAGTATAATTTTGAATGTGAAATGAACACATCAAAGATTTACTAATGCATTTATAAGTTAACCAACTAGAATTAAAGCTGGTCCAAAGACAGTAATAAACTAAGCTACCAAATATGTATATAAGACTGAAAGAATGTTGGAATTAAATCACTAAAACTGTATCTTTTGGTGGGACAAAAATGAATTGCATGTATATAGGACAATTTATTTGCTATCAGGCATAAATCAGTTACTTTGCTATTGCTTTCTACTAGTTGATTACTCTTAAATAAACAACTTGTAAAATGAATAATAAAGAGTAAGCTGATACATACCCCTTGGTAATCGGATAATACATTGTTGGACTTTTTAGATAATTCCCAGAATGACATTAAAATGAAGTCTAGTGATCAGTCTTCTTGCCTATTTCCAAGTTTTAGATTTTTTCCTTTAACAAATTACACTCATCATTGCCCCCAACCTCTCTTCCATAATTTTAGATTGTTTCAAAACAAAACCTAGAGTATCATTCATCTAAAATATGTATTTAGACACATATTTTAAGTACATATCTAAAACGATAAAGATTATTTCCATCAGGAGGTACATCATGTCTGCAGGTGTCTTTTTTGAGATACGTTAGCCATTGATAATCATTGCCTAGATCCACTGGGAGTGCAGGTAGTGACATTCATAGTCTGTCACTTCTACTTCATTAATTAGCTAGAATGTTCTACAATGAGAAATATTCATGAAGAAAATTTTTTTGGTTTTGCTGATTTTTGTTTTTAAACATTTGTTAAATTTCCCCATTTGATATCAGTTATTCTCATTGGCTATTTATTTTTATATATATATACTTTCCTTTTTCTCTTTTTTAGACTGTATGTCTATAGTTATTAAATCAATTTATTAAATCCATTTATTCTAGCAGTTGGGAAAATACTGTTATTGAGGGGAAAAAAGTTATCAAGAAGAAGAAGAATTATCCTTTTTTTCATCTAAAAGAATCCCCTTTGGGGCCAGGTGTGGTGGCTCATGCCTGTAATCCCAGCACTTTGGGAGGCTGACACAGGTGGATCACTTGAGGTCAGGAGTTTGAGGCCAGCCTGACCAACATGGTGAAACCCCGTCTCTACTAAAAAATACAAAATTAGCCTGGCGTGGTGGCACATACCTGTAGTCCCAGGTACTTGGGAAGCTGAAGCAGGAGAATCATTTGAACCTGGGAGGCAGAGGTTGCAATGAGCTGAGATCACACCATTGCACTCCAGCCTAAGCAACAACAGTGAAACACCATCTCAAAATAATAATAATAATAAAAGAATCCCCTCTGTTTCTCTTGGTAAAGATAGACTTCCTGGTATTCAGTTAGTGCAGATTACTGGTCTCTGCAAGTCACCAGAGACACTGCCTTTGCCAACAAGTGAAAATGCACTTTATGTGTTTTGGAAGAAATTAGTCATGGGAGTAACACAAATTAAGTAGTCTGGGAAGATCATGTCAATTGAACACTTGCTTCTCTTTTCTCATCTGTGGTGCAGCATGTATAAAGATTTCGATCTTATGCTTTTCAGGAGAAACCTCATGGCTAGAAGAAAACTGTGACACAGCCCAGCAGTCTCAGTGTCCAGAAGGGTGAGCATGACTGATACAGGGATTTTTATCTTCCTTTAACAAACGTGCACAGGAGAATGTAGTTAGTTGAGACACAGAGTAGAATTTCCTCTACTTCGTATACATTTCGAAACAGAATAGTTCACACAGGATTAGATTTCTTGCAGCTTCCAAGTCCTAATGGACTTTTGTTTGCAATTTTTTACAAAGCCCTTTCATATTAATTTATTATAGTCATGTCTTACAACAATTTTATTTTGTTTTTGTTTTAGAGACAGGGTCTTGCTCTGTTGCCAAGGCTAGAGTGCAGTGGTGCAATCACAGTTCACTGTAGCTTTGACCTCCCAGACTCAGGTGATCCTCCCCACCTCAGCCTCCTGAGCAGCCAGGACAACAAGCATGCCACCAGGCTTGGCTAATTTTTTATTTTTCTCTTCCTCTCTATTTCTCTATTTTTTTTTTTTTTTTTTTTTTTTTTTTTTTTTTTTTTATAGATTATGTTTAAAAATGTTGCCCAGGCTGGTCAAAAAAAATTTAGTTTAATTGAGCCACAAGCCTTGGCCACCCAAATTGAGGGGATTACAGGCAAGAGCCAAAAAA
>CAUYLG010057985.1:0-18024 GCA_963573385.1 Cacajao melanocephalus | reverse complement strand
GTGCCTGTTTTTAAAGGGAATGCTTCCAGTTTTTGGCCATTCAGTATAATATAGGCTGTGGGTTTGTCATAAATAGCTTTTATTATTTTGAGATACATTCCATCAATACCTAGTTTATTGAGAATTTTTAGCATAAAGGGCCGTTGAATTTTGTTGGAGGCTTTCTCTGCATCTGTTGAGATAATCATGTGGTTTTTGTCTTTGGTTCTGTTTATGTGGTGGATTAGGTTTATAGAGCTGTGTGTGTTGGACCAGCCTTGCGTTCCCAGGATGAAGCCTACTTGATCATTGTGGATAAGCTTTTTGATGTGCTGTTGGATTCGTTTTGCCAATATTTTATTGAAGATTTTTGCATCAGTGTTCACCATGGATATTGGCCTGTAGTTTTTTTAGTTGTCTCTCTACGAGGTTTTGGTATCAAGATGATGTTGGTCTCATACAAAGAGTTAGAGAGGATTCCCTCTTTTTGGATTATTTGGAATAGTTTCACTGGGAATGGTACCGGCTCCTCTTTGTACTTCTGGTGGAATTCAGTTGTGAACTCGTCTGAACCTGGACTTTTCTTGGTTGGTAGGCTATAAATTGCTGCCTGAACTTCAGCCCTTGTTATTGGTCTATTCAGGGATTCAACTTCTTCCTGATTTAGTCTTGGGAGGGTGCAAGTATCCAGGAATTTATCCATTTCTTCTAGCTTTACTGGTTTATATACATAGTTATTTATAGTAATCTCTGATGGTAGTTTGTATTTCTGTAAAATCAGTGGTGATAACTACTTTATCATTTTTTATTGCATCTATTCAATTCTTCTCTCTTTTCTTTTTTATTAGTATGGCTAGTGGTCTATTTTGCTGATCTTTTCAAAAAACCAGCTCTTGGATTTACTGATTTTTTTGAAGGATTTGTTGTGTGTCTGTCTCCTTCAGTTCTGCTCTGATCTTAGTTATTTCTTGTCTTCTACTTGCTTTTGAGTTTTTTTGATCTTCCTCCTCTAGCTCTTTCAATTTGGATAATAGGGTGTCAATTTTAGATCTTTCCTTGTTTCTCATGTGGGCATTTATTGCTATAAATTTCCCTTTAGACCCTGCTTTAAATGTGTCCCATAGATTCTGGTATGTTGTGTCTTCATTCTCATTGGTTTGTTTTTGAAGAACATTTTTATTTCTGCCTTCATTTCATTGTTTATCCATTCAACATTCAGGAGCAAGTTCTTCAATTTCCATGTGATTGTACGGTTTTGAGTGCTTTTCTTAATCCTGAGTTCTAATTTGATTGCATTGTGGTCTGAGAGACTGCTATGATTTCCATTCTTTTGCATTTGCTGAGGAGTGATTTACTTCCAATTATGTGGTCAGTTTTAGAGTAAGTGCCATGCAGTGCTGAGAAGAATGTGTATTCTGTGGATTTGGGGTGGAATGTTCCATAAATGTCTGTTAGGTCTGCTGGGTGCAGGTCTGCATTCAAGTCCTGGATATCATTGTTGCGTTTGTCTCATTGATTGGAGTGTTAAAGTCTCCTACTATTATTGTATGGGAGTGTAAATCTCTTTGTAGTTCATTAAAAACTTGCTTTATGTATCTGGGTGCTCCTGCATTGGGTGCATATATATTTAGGATAATTAGCTCTTCTTGTTGCATTGATCCTTTTACCATTATGTAATGCCCTTCTTTGTCTATTTTGATCTTTCTTGGTTTAAAGTCCATTTTATCAGAGACTACGATTGCTACCCCTGTTTTTCTTTTTGCTCTCCAATTGCTTGGTAAATTTTCTTCCATCCCTTTATTTTGAGTCTGCCTGAGTCTTTGCATGTGAGATGGGTCTCCTGAATACACCACACCAATGTGTCTTGACTTTTTATCCAGTTTGCCAGTCTGTGTCTTTTGATTGGGGCATTTAGGCCATTTACATTCAACATTAATATTGTTATGTTTGAATTTGACCCTGCCATTTTGTTAGTGGTTGGTTGTTTTGCCCGTTAGTTGACGTGGTTTCTTCATTGCTTCATTGTTCTTTACTATTTGGTATGTTTTTGCAGTGGCTGGTACTAGTTATTCCTTTCCATGTTTAGTACTTCCTTCAGGAGGTCTTGTAAGGCAGGTATTGTAGCGACGAAATCTCTCAGCAATTGCTTGTCCATAAAGGATTTTATTTCTCCTCCACTTAAAAAGCTTAGTTTGGCCAGATACGAAATTCTGGATTGAAAGTTCTTTAAGGTTGTCGAATATTGGCCCCCACTCCCTTCTAGCTTGTAGGGTTTCTGCTGAGAGATCCGCTGTGAGTTTGATGGTCTTTCCTTTGTGGGTGACTCAACCTTTCTCTCTGGCTGCCCTTAGGATTTTTTCCTTCATTTCAACCCTGGTGAAACTGACGATTATGTGCCTTGGGTTTGCTCTTCTTGAGGAGTATCTTTGGGTGTTCTCTGTATTTTCTGGATTTCAATGTAGGCCTGCCTTGCTAGGTTGGGGAAGTTCTCCTGGATAATATCCTGAAGAGTGTTTTCGAACTTGGATTCCTTTTCCCTGTCACATTCACGTACGTCGATCAAGTTTAGATTAGGTCTTTTCACATAATCCCGTAGTTCTTGTTCATTTCTTTTCACTCTTTTTTCTCTAATCTTGCCTTCTCATTTTATTTCCTTGATTTGATCTTCAATCTCTGATATCCTTTCTTCTGCTTGATTGATTTGGCTGTTGAAACTTGTGTATGCTTCAGGAAGTTCTTGTGCTGTGTTTTTCATCTCCATCAAGTCACTGATGTTCTTCTCTTAGCTGGTTATTCTAGTTAGTATTTTGTCTAACATTTTTGCAAGGTTCTTAGTTTCTTTGCATGGGGTTAGAACATGGTCTTTTAACTCACAGAAGTTTATTACCCACCTTCTGAAGTCTGCTTCTGTCAATTTTCAAACTCATTCTCTGTCTTGTTTTGTTCCCTTGATGGTGAGGAATTGTGATCCCTGGGAGGAGAAGAGGTGTTCTTGTCTTTGATGGTTTCATCCTTTTTGTGCTGGTTTCTTCCCATCTTCATGGATTTATCTCTGTTTGATGAAGTTGGTGATTTCGGGAGAAATCTCCGAGTGGACATCCTTTCTGTTGCAGTTGGAGCTATAACTTTTTTGGCCTGTAGAGGTGCTTCTCGGCTGCCTCAGATTCAGTCAGGTTGCTGGGTGGGTGGTCTTCCCCTGGAGTTTGTTTAGGCAGGTGAGATTAGCCCTGCCTTCCCAATGGCATCTCTTCTTCCCTGAGCTCATCCTCCTGGTTGGGGTCAAACTGGAGTATCCACTGCGAAGCTCTCTAGCACCTGGGCTTCAGTTTGAGTTTTGAGGGGGTGGGGCCTGCTAGGCCTTAAGGCCTGTTTCCCTGCTTTCAACTCTGCCTCTTTTGGGATAAGTAGTTCCGTCCTGCTGGCGTTAATCCAAATTTCCTCCGGGTCCATGCTGACAACTGCCGACAACTGTGCCATCGCTCAGATTTGCATTGACAACCCACAGCGCCCCTCAGTCTGGCAGAGCTCTTGTGGACCTTGGGTTGCAGGAGGGATGAGGGAAGCACAGGATCCTAATTGGAGCATGAGGGGGTGAAGTCTCCAACCCTCCAAGCTGGCTGCACATTCCAGGTGGGGACATACCTCACCCTGTCTCAGTTCACCCTCCCTGGCTGCTCTCATCCTGGGCTATTTTCAGAGTCCTACCAGTCCCACCAAAACAAACCCGGCACCTTGCTTGGAATCATGAAGTCCTCTAGCCCTCTATGTCTCATTGGCTGGGAGCTGCATTCCGGTGTTGCCTCCTCTTGGCCATCTTGGCGCGTCTCCTTATTCCTTAATTTTAAGCCTTTTCCTTTCTAGGAAAGCCATGTTTTTATATGGTTGCCATACAACCCTTATTCTTTTATTAGCTTCATTAACCTGTTCTTGCAATTACAAAATAAGGTATATGCAGAAAATAGTCTAGAGGTATATATGACAAAAATGTCAGTAATTAACTCTGGGTGGTGGAGTACAGATGATTGTAATTTTATCTTTATATGTTTCTGTATATGTTGGATGTCCCAAAGTAAAAAACTGTGCAGTTAAATAAACCTACTAAAACTTTTGATAACTTAAATAATTTTTAATAATTTCCCACCTGACAAATGTAAGACAAAAAGTTTATGTAAATAACCAAATCAACTAACTGTACTGATCAAATGCTAGAGACACACGGGGCAGCCTGTGTTCATCTTAAACTGTATGGTTGGTGTCAGTCGCAGATCCTGCACTGATGCTACTCATACCTCTGCTCAGCTCTAATGGTTGTGAGCTCCTGCCTTTTCTTCGTTTTTCTCTTTTTAAAAATCTTTTCTTTAGGGATAATTTTGACTTGTAAGAAATTGCAAAAACAGTGCACCATTCCCATGTACCCTAATGATAACATCTGACATAACATTAGCATATTACCATTTCATTCCATGAAATGTTACCAAAAATATCTATACATGGGATACAGTTTAAAAATAGTGCACCATTCCCAGCTTACCCTAATGATAACATCTGACATATCATTAGCATGTTACCATTTAATTCCATGTAATGTTACCAAAAATATACATGGGATACAATTTTACTGAAACTTCATATTTTTTTTACCTGACACCAGCACCCTCCCTCAAAATAATTTAGGCCAGCATTTCTCATAGAGTTGTTCAAAATACTTAAGTACTACTGATGGTTAAGGAGGAAGAAGCACATATTCTAAGGCCAGTTAGACTGAGGAAATGTTGGGGTTTTTTTTTTTTTCATTGTGGAATGTCTCAAAATCTCTACTGTGTTAACATGTGTTTTGAAACTCTAAGAGGAAAATATATGGACCATTTTCCAAGTTCATTCGTCTAGCACCCCCATTTGTGGCTAGGCAGACAAATGTATTTTGAGGTAACATTTTAAGAAACATTGTAAATTCTTCCTCTGTAGGCATGATAAAGTATACCATGGATGAACATTCAACAAGTCATACTGCTGTAAGCACCTTGCCAACTTAATCTTTTAGCAGATTTCTATATTAAACTAGGTTTAGCAAAAAGATTTAGAAACTATTACAAAACTATCATTAACAAATTCAAATGTCCTACAACTATGAAGACATACATATACATCCCTGTATTGAGGAAAACCTTCATGATGTCTTTTTTGTTTTTTTTAACAGCATTTGCCATCTATCAATCGCTGCCTTATTTTGAATCATTTGGCACTTATTCCACCAAGCTGCCCTTTGACTTATCCATCTATTTCCCATATGTGCTGAAAATATATCTCATGATGCTCTTTATAGGTAAGTGGCTTTTTTGGTCTTGTTTTTGCATTTTTCCCGTGTTTTTTGGTTAGTGCTTGCCATCTACTTTAATATACAGGTTGGTAAACATGGGAGAGACCAAAGAGGAAGCATGACATGATGAACTAGATCTTGTTAGTAAAGCACCTGGAGATTATAATAGTTATAATGCTTTTTGCAGGGCATCATGAGATCAATCATGTTTCACTTTCACTGTACAAACAGGAAAAATTTTACCATCAGAAAATATAGCTGCACTATGTATGAGATATAGAAGTTTTGACCATGTGCACAGGTATCTACAAATAAAGCCTAGATGCCAAACTAAGAAGAATTGGCTATTTCTGATTTTTCCATTTATATCCATTTTGTTTCTTGTTTGTTTGTCTTTTCATGCTGGCACTTCCTATCAGGCAAATGGGAGTCGTGTTAGAAACTCAAGACAAATGTATGAAACAAAAACTTGCCCTTGAATAAATTTGAACATTAAAGTTAATGGTTTTCCAGGCAATTGGGGAAAAAAAAACTTTCATCATTAAATTTTTGTTTTCTCAGCTCTAACCATCACAAATTCCCAAAATAATGATTATCTCCAGAAGGTAACAGATATGAAACATAAAAACAACACATAGAAAAGACGAAAATGTGAGTCTTTAGAGAGATGGAAAGAGCTACCCTAAAGAAAGGAAGACAATTGCTTGCATTAAAAGTAGGATAGAAGAGTTTGATTTACTTCTCTTTCTGCATAAAATCTGGATACTTCTTTAAGCATTCCTTCTTCACATCTCCCTTGAGAGTGTGTTCTCCCTGGAATTCGGACAGCACTCTGACTGTATTTTAAAATCATTGTTCTTTCAAGAGAAATAGATAACCTTGCTTACTTTTGCAATTTCTTTCTCCACATTAGGTATGTATTTTACCTATAGTCATCTATACTCAGAAAGAAGAGACATCCTCAGAATCTTTCCCATTAAAAAGAAGAAAATGTGAAGTGCAGCATTCCAGTGTGACATGAGAAAAGACAGGCTGTGGATGCAGCTGCAGTAAATACAACACAGGAAGTATTCCGGTGGAAAAATACCTTTTATTTGATAAAAATCCATTACATGAAATAATTGCACACACACTCAAAACTCTAGACATAACAGACTGTTTTTCAACATTGTATTTTAAGACATATTTTCCATACCTTGTTTTACCAAAATTTGTGTTTCATTTGGATTTTATACATGTTATACTTAAATTGTATGAAGTCTGATTATTTTCCTGTAAGGTTAATGAGAAATAGAAGATTAAGTGCAATAGATTTAATTGAGAAACCAAACTTGATAACCTAAGTTACATGTATTTTTTTTTTTCCACTTCTGAGTCCCAAAATAGATCTATTAGGGTGGCGGGGGAGTGATGGAAAATATATTCCACAGTTGACTAGAATAACATTTTATAGACAGATGTCTATCTTCAGAGCTAATAATTCAATACCCTAAACATTAGATGTGTTTAGAAAATTAAATATCTTTCCAAGCCCTATGTCTTAGCTCAGGTTGCTGTAACAAAACACCATGAACCGAATGGCTTAAACAGCAGCAACACTTCTCACAGTTCTGGAGGCTGGGAATTCCATTCAAGATCAAGGCACTAGCTAATGCACTTCCTGGTGAGGGCTGTCTTCCTGAGGTCTGCAGATAGATGCCTTGCTGTGTCCTCACATGAGAGAGAGATCTACTCTCTTGTGTCTTTTACAGTGGCACTAATCCCATTCATGAGGACTCTACCCTCATGACCTAATTACCTCCCAGTGGCCCCACCTCCAAATACCATCATATTGGAGGTTAGGGCTTACCACATGAATTTTGGGGGAACACAAAGAATCAGTCCATAGCATTTTGCACCTGGCCCTACAAAATTAATGTCCTTCTCACATGCAAAATACATACATTCCATCGCAACAGCCTCAAAAGTCTTAACTCATTCTTGCATCAACTCTAAAGTCCAAAGTCTCATCTAAATCAGATGTGGGTGAGATTCAAGGTACAATTCATCCTGAGGCAAAATTCCTTTATAGCTGTGAACCTGTGAAATGAAACAAGTTATGTGCTTCCAAAAATACAATGGTGGGACACACAAAGGATGGACATTCCCATTCCCAAAGCAAGAAACAGGAGAGAAGGAAGGTGTAATGGGTCCCCAACAAGTCCAAAACCTAGCAAGGCAAACACCATGAGATCTTCAGGCTTGGGAATAATCCTCTTTGGCTTCATGTTCTGGCTTCAGGACCCAATGAGGCAGAGGTATTGCCCCCAGGACAATGTCGGAGGAGGACGACCCCTGTATCACCAGGCAGAAGCTGTCAGGCCTGTTGAAAAACCACGGCAATGACTGCCCCTTTTGAAACTGAGGAGGTACACCTGATGTTCTCTGAATCACCTTTCAAGGTCAGTCTTTCCTTGTCTTGAATAGTGTACCTTCACAGCTGAATAGCTCTGTGGTCCCAAATCCAACAGCCTCCCTTCATTCTGTCCCATCTCCATTCTTTTAATAAAACTGGCAGTGTTCCTGCTGGGATGGCTGATTAGGTCTGTGGTTCATACCCACACAAGTCTAATTGGATGACCTGTCTGCTACGCGGTTAGTGTTCTCTTCCAAACAAGTTTTATCTTTTTGTAATGCAGACAGACTGATAATTTCCCAAACCTTTAAGCTCTGGTTCCGTTTTGGTTAACAGTTCTTTCTTTTTTTAAAAATTTTTACTTTAAGCAGTCCAAGGCACTCCTTCAACACTGGCTGGAGATCTCTTCAGTTCAGTATCGAATTTCATGGCTCAAAATTGTAACTTCCACAAAACACTAGAACATGAACAGAATCATCCAAGTTCTTTGGCACATTATAACAAAGATCACCTTTCTTTCAGTTTCCCATAACAGGTTCCTTATTTTCATTTGAGATGTCATCAGCATGGCCTCTGTTGTCCATGTCCACCCACATTCTATTTTGTGGTGATTTATGTATTCTCTAAGAAGATGGAGGCTTTCTTTCCCACCCTATTTTCTTTGAGCCATCACTAAAATCACCTCTGTCAATCCCTTCATGGCAATACTGGCTTTTTCTAGCATGTACCTCAAAACTCTTCCAGCTTCTATCTGTTACCTAACTTCGAAGCTGCTTCCACATCTTTGTGTATTGGTTATAGTGGCACCTTCTTGGTACCAACTATCTTAGTCACCTTGGCTGTTATAACAAAATACCGTAAAGTGGGTGCTTTAGACAAATATATTCCTCACAGTTCTGGAGGCAGGGAAGTCCAAGATAAAGGTGCTGGCCAGTTAAGTTCCTGATGAGGTTCCAAGGTGCTAGCCGATTCTTCCTCATGGTTTGCAGATGGATGCCTTCTTGCTATATCCTCACATGGTGTAAAGATATACCATCTCTCCCATGTTTCTTATTGTAAAGGTACTAATCCCATTTATGAAGGTTCCAGTTTGAAATGCCATCACACTGGAGATCTTCAACGTATGAATTTAGGGGGGGACACCAGGATTCAGTCCCTAGTTCTCTGATAGAGTATTCATTAATACCATGTGTTCATTAACATCTTGTAAGTTATTTGGGCTTTGATGCCTTAAAAGAAGACCCTGGCTGGCATGGTGGCTTACACCTGTAATTCCAGCACTTCGAGAGGCTAAGATGGGCAGGTCACTTGAGGTCAGGAGTTCAAGACCAGCCTGGCCAACATGGCGAAAACACATCTATACTAAAAATACAAAAATTAGCTGGGCGTGGTGGCACATGCCTGTAATCCTAACTACTCAGGAGGCTGAGGCATGAGAATTGCTTGAGCCCGAGAGGCAAGGGTTGCAGTGAGTGGAGATGGAGCCACTGCACTCCAGCCTGGGTGACAGGGTGAGACTGTCTCAACTACAGCAAAAAAAAAAAGACCCTGATGAAAATAGTAAACCTTTAGGAAATACACAAATAATGCTCCAATTCTGTATTCTTTTTAATTTTAAAAATCATGACACACACATATATTACAGGAAGATAAAAGGTATAAAAATATACTAAATACTTTTTAAAAAAGGAAATCAGTGTTTCCGATTATCACTGAATTATTATTGCTAATTAATGTAAGCCATATGTCCTCACAGTTTTGAAAAATGCTTTCTTTGAAGATCTAAAAAAATGTGAATAACTGATAATCATTGCTATGTCACTGATGTATCACTCAATTTTTGGTAAATAATTATAAAGACCTTATCTAGTAACTATATAAAAAGGTATTAAATATATTGTGGTGTAAGAATGGGATAACAAAAGTGTAATTTTAAAAATGGATAACTTATTTCCTCTAAAGAAAACATTTTAAAAGAATTATTAGGCTACTTAAAATCTTTATAAAAACAATTGGATTTTAAAAAATTATCCTTTTAAAAAGCTAAATTTTATTTTGCTCTTACATTTATCTTCTAAATTTCAGAAAAATTACTAAAAGTTTTAATGTGCAAGGAGAACAAAAACCCTTTGCAAATTTTAGGTGAGTTAGTCACTCCCCAATAAAGATGGCTACTTCCGCTGCCTAAGTACATCCACAATTAGTCACTAAAACGAAGAGAAAGAGTTAGAGAAACTACACTTTACTGGGTCATTATAATAAATTAAAATTTCATTATTAAATAATGCGTCAATTTTGTAAACCAGATTACCTTAAAAACTTCTTAAAATTGGAAACCAAAAGAAACACAAGTGAATTTATAGTTATTTTAAAAGAGAAATGACAATTGACAGCAATTTGAGATATCTGCAACAATTGTAACATAAAAATATCTGCCATTTCCTTTGGTGACAGGCACAATTGTTAACATTACTGCTGTTGGTTGCCTATTTCATAGTTGAAGGGAATACTAAACTTCATTATCAATTAGCGAGAAAAAGGAGTAATTTCTTTTTCCACTCAAGTACATGTTCCCCAGGTTAAGAAACCCAACATAGTAAAGTCAGTACAGTAAATATCTGGTTAATTAGGTGTTACTGAGACTGCAAAGTTGATTTCTTTGCCTATCTGTCTTAACTGTATGTTCACCAAATTCCTATTTCATTTTGTACAGGGTAGACAAAGGCTTAGTTTCTCAAATCCAAGTAACATAGATGAAATAGGAACCATGAGATAGTTTGAAAACACATCTAAGACAGCTTTTTTCTGCGCTTTTTTTTATTGTGGTAAAATGTAAAATATACCATCTTAATCATTTTTAAGTGTGCAGTTCAGTAGTAGTAATTTATATTGTGCAACCATCACCACTATCCATCTCCAGATCTCTTTTGACCTTGCAAAACTTAAATCCTAGACTCATTAAGCAGTGGTTCCCTATTCTCCCATCTGCCCTGTCCCTGGCAACCACCAATCTACTTTTTGTCTCTATGGTTTTGATTGCCCTAAGTGTCTCATATACATGTAATCATACAGTATCTGTGTTTTGTAATTGGCTTATTTCACTTAGCATAATGTCCTCAAGTTTTCCTCCACGTTGTATATGTCAGAATTTTTTCCTTTTTGAGGCTGACTGACGAGGGAATTACTCCTGTCATTTTGCTATTTGCTGTTTTCTACGTAACTTAGCTTTTTTGTCCTTCATTTCCTCCATTCCTGTCGTCTTGTGTGTAGTTTACTTTTTTAGAGTGAAACATTTAAATATCTTTCTCAGTTCTTCTGTGTATATTCTGTAGCTGTTTTCTTTGTGGTTATCATGGGATGACATTTAATATCCTGAAGCTAATTTGGATTTATACCAGCTGAACTTAAAAAACATAAAAAAAATTCTGCTCATTACATCTCCATAATCACTCCTTTAAGTTTCACAAAATTATATAGTCTGTGTGTGCAAAATCGGTTTTTAAAAATGCATTAGTCTCTACATAGAAAACAAAAAGTGGAGTCACAAACCATTGTTACAGAAGTGCTAGATTTTATAATTGCCCATATATTTTTCTTTACTGAGATCTTTATTTCTTCATGTGGCTTTCAGTTGCTGTTAAGTGTCTTTCCATCAACCTGCAGGACTCCTATTAGCATTTCTGGCAGGGGCAGGTCTAGTGGTAACATGCTCTCTCAGCTTTTGTTTATCTGGGGATGTCTTAATTTTTCTCTCATGTTTGAAGAACGGTTTTGCCAAATACAGGAAATGTGGTTGATGTATTTTTTTCCTAATACTTTGAATATATGAGCTCACTGCCTTCTGGCTTCCCAAATTTCTGATGATAAATCTGATAATCTTATTATCACTTTTATGTGATAAATTGATTTTTTTCATGCTACTTTCAAGATTGGCTTTTGACAGTTTGTGTGGATCTCTGAATTTATTTTACTTGGAGTTCGTTGGTCATTGTCTGGCTGTTCTTCAGATATTCTCTGTCCCTTACTTTCTTCTCTTTTCCTTCCGGGACCCTCACAATGTGTAGTTTTGCTTGATGAATCCCACGGATCCTTATACCCTGTTCACTTTCTTCCAATTTTTTTTCCTGTTCCTCAGACCCTAATAATTTCCATTGTCCTGTTTTCATGTATACTGATTCTTCTGCTGCTCAAATCTGCCTTTGAATACCTGTTGTTTTTCACTTAACGTATTTTCTAGCTCCTGAAATTTTTTGTATCATCTTAGATTTTCTCTGTATCGATTTTGTTCATCCATCGTTTTCTTGACTTTTTCCACATACTCTTTGGTTCTTTAAAAAACATCCTTAAGGCAGTTGTTGTAGAGTCTTTACTAGATCCACCATCAAGCCTTTTTCAGAGTTTTTGTTTTCATTTGAAAGGGACATACTTTGCTGTTTCTTTGTACTCTTTTTTTACATTTTTTTCGCTGAAAACCGAACATATCAATCTAATAATAAGGTAACTACATCTCACCAAGGCCCCTAAGTTAGTGGTTTTTTTAAAACTATTTCTTATTTTGCCTGCCTTGAACAAGTTGACAAATGTGAAATCTGATTTTCTTTCAAAAATACAAATAATCTCAATGTCCAAAATATTTCTCCAAAGAAAGAATCTTACAATTATTTAAGTTTATATATAAGAAAACACATTTTAATTAAGGTAAAAATATGCTAAAATTATCTCCCTTTGCCCAGTATCCATCTTCCACTCATTTAATATTGTTTTGTCATAATTATCATGTTTCCCTTTGGTGCAGATAATTCTAATATTCTTCGGGTCTGAGTCATATGCTCATGTTGATACGACATGTTTCTCCAGGGTAGTGTTCAGATTGTATGTTCAGGGAGCAGAAGCCACAATGAACAAGGTCACCTGTTTAGAATGCAGATTCCAGGGCTCCACTAAAGATATGTTGAATCAGAAGCTCTGGGAAAATAAGCTCAGGATCTTATCTTTTGATAGACTCCTCAAATGAGCCTCATGCACAGAAATGTTTTAGAACCACTGCTGTTAGTGTAAATTATTTCAACTTTGGACAGAAAACTGCTAATAAGAACTACTTATATAAAAGCCACCAATGTTTTCAGAACCGAGATGACTTTTATGGCTTTAAAAGTCCTTAAATAGTAGTTCTGAACATGTTTTTAACATACCAAATAAGAACTGCTAACTAACTAGTTTATTTTTGCTAAGGGTAGCCAGAGTTTTAAACCTAATCTAAAATAAGGTTAATTCCCTATGGAAGTCAATTAGTAAGAATATGCCTTAATTCATCACATAAATGTAGGTGTCTATTGTGTACTTCATGGTATTCAGCTGAATGATGGGATCTTGTGAAAGATAATGTGGTCTAGAGTTAAGAGACTAGCTTTGATTGAGATCAAGCTGTAGTATTTATTTACTAACTGAATGAGTCTTTGAGTTCCAGTTTCCTTAGGTTCTTAAAGTTATTGTGAACAGCAAATGAAATACAGTAAATTAAACTTTTGCAAATTGTAAAGAGCTCTGCAGAGAAGTAGGACATTTGTAACATTCAGTTCTTATTTCATGACAGTTTGCTAATTTAAATTCTCTGACCTTAAGTTCTATGAGAGCAGGGATGACACGTTTTGTTCAGTTTGTACTCCCAGAAACTTGTATAGTGGCACATAATAGACACCCATAATTGTGTGTATAACTCTACCTTTCAAGAATACCACCATTACATCTAAAAATACATTTTAAGAATTCTATCAGATTAATTAGGTAATGAATTTCAGTTGTATCTCACAGGGTACCTTATATTTAGAAGACACATAAGTTTTGGTTTTTTTCAACTTATGTAAGTATCTTAACATGCTACTTCTAGAATGTTTTCATTGTTAAGAAAAATTTCTTAAACTTCATCTTCCCAAGTCCCCACATACGTTAGGAATGTGTTCAAGCATTACAGCTACTATTTGCAGTGAAACATGCAAAAGTGACATTTCAATAACAAACATTTTATAACTTATAAACCATATTTTTGTATTCTTTCTTTTAACCTCATAGCTACTTTTTGAGGTAGATCATTTTATCCAAAAAATAAAACCAAACCTCAGGAAATCATCATTTTTATTCAGTTTCATATTTAATTTAGCTGGAAATTATCTCACAAGTTCCCTATGTTTGACAAGAATCAGATGCTTTCTAAGTTGTAGTTTTAAATAATTTTTTACTATTTATGAAGATTAACAGATTCAATGCAAAACCCACAACTTTATAAATACTGTATCACATTTAAGATGAGATTTTAGAGTTTCCAGGATCACAGTAAAGTATTTCCCCCAGAAAATATAAAAGCATGTCACCTCAACCAGGGCTCCAGCAGTGATGACACACATATAAACAAAGAGGATGCTGTCAGGTGTCTTTCTACAAGAGTGATAAAGAATGTGAATGGTTCCAGCCACACTCTGTCCCCTAGTTCCATTTGAAGTGGTTCCTATGAATAGGCTGGTTGGGTCAGAAATAATACACATTCACCAGAGACCTACCCTACAACTCAGGCTTAAATGAAGGCCCCATCTCTTTACCAAATGATCAGATTTCTCTTCTAAAACTGCAGTTTACTAAAGTGTTTGCTAAACCTTTAAAACTGCTTTTTGCTTTTGAAGTTACTAAGTTACTTCAAGATAGTAACTGAATCCCTAAATCTGACTCCTCATATAATTACAATACCATTATCTTTGGTTAAAATCAGTTTGGAGACATAAATGTCTCCCAATTAACTTCAAAAAAAAGGTTATTAACAGCCTTTTGGTTACCATGGAGCCATTACATTACAAATAAAACACAAAAAGGATTTTAGGCACTTGCATGGATCCCAACATCTGTTCCAAATGTACACTTTTCAAATCAAGAGTCAGAGTGTTTAGATAGTTCTGAGAGCCCTATCAGGGCCCAAACCCCACACATTAATTTGTTAGTACATCTCAGCATGCTATTTGTCTTGGCCTCTTAGAAGATGACTTGTAAGGAAACTTTTCATAAAGTTAGGAACATCTGGCGTAAAAATGCAGAGACTTCTGGTTTCTGGAGGACAAACTGAAAAATCCTAAGAGAATAATTAAATTCTCACCTGAGGTCATAAAGATAATAAAAGGTATTATTATTCTGGTGATCTCTATCTTAGAATGCTTAGATGTGAGAACCTTTGAAGTTTTGAATTTAGAATCTTTAGAGGTTCCCATGAATAAGAAAATCCTACAAATCTTATACTCAAGGCTGCTCAGATAAAAAGTAGTAACTGCGGAAAAAAAGAATAAACATATCTTATTTCCTCCCTTTTATACCCTTTTGCTTCCTTGTCAAGGGCAGGAGCAGGGACAAGGTTTGGAGGAGAAGAAACTGGGCTGAATTGATATGGGCAGTCTGGGGCTAGAGGACCAGGCTGATTCTTCATCCCTTTACTTGGGCATTGACAATCTCTGGCTGCTTACCGAAAAAAAACAAAACCAAAACCACGCAGAATAGTTCTTCAGTGCTCACTTCCTCTTCACTACTCGTTTGCCATTCATGTTGCAAGCTGGCCCAGGAATCTGAAGTCCTTCAACCCAAGAAAACCTACTCATTTACACTATAAACCTAAACTTCTCAATTCCAGAGGCCTGCCTGTATGAGGCAGAGTTTATCTGATTATAGCAATCTACATTAAGCACGAATGAGGTTTCATCCTTTATGGGAGTTTTCATCTTAAAGTGGGAGCTGATGACCCTGGTGCATAGAAAGAGCATTGGGTTCTAGAACCTTAGCTCTAGGTGAAGCTCTGCCACTTACTAGCTGTGTTTGTACCATTTTAAAATAGAAAATGCCTCATTGTGGTATTGTTGCAAGAGTTAAATAATGTAACTGAAAGCTCAGCTGTTCTGTCATTTTGCTATTTATTTGTTTTCTATCTGCTTTATAGCTACTTCCTTACTTCCTGCATAATTGTCATCTTTTGTGTTTTTGCAATGAAGCATTTAAATACCTTTGTCATTTCCTTTTGTGTATATTCTGTAGCTGTTTTCTGATACCTACCAGTAATGTCAGATGAATTTCAACCTCTCATCAGCAGGAGACGTAAGAAAGCCTATATGGATGGGGACAGGGAAGCTGGTTTCTGTTGTAAATTTTCTGTCTTCTTCGCTTCCTTCAAAATCATTTTCCTCTAGCCTAACCTCTTTGGAAGTAATATATTTGGAAAACAAAACTAGTAAAGCTATTTTTAACCCACGTGGCAGGGAAATAATGCAAAAAGCTCCATGGTGCTTGTGCAGCACCAGGCATTGTGCTATGACATGACAGGCACAAAGGTACATTATTTCAGTGGCATAATTTTTCTTCCAGCGATCCCATATATGTATGCAGTATGCATCAGTATGTTTATATGATTGGCTAAACCCAGAACCCTCATACTGGCTGTGAGAAGAGTGAGTAATTAGCAAACAGACCAAAATTTACATGCTGGCTGAGTCTCAAGCCATTGAGTAAAATGCAACCCTTGAGAATATCATCTGAAAACTTCTTTTACTTTAGTCCACTAGTCACCCTGATTAAAAAAGAGATTTGTATTTATTTAAAAAACTGATTTTCAGGGGAGATACTGGTCATTTTGTTTTGCCAGCCCAGCATCCCATCTTCTTTCTTCTGGAGGAAACCCAGTTCAGGTGGTTTGGGTGGGGCTGCCTTGGCCTCTCTCTATACAGAGACTTAGGAGTAGACATATGACCCAGGCCTGGACAACTAGAATTCCCCCAGATGCTTGCTCAGAGACTCACATGTGACCCACTTCCCTGGGCCCAGAGATCCATTCTGAACCGGAGTCCTCCTCATGTTGCTTTTGCTGTGTCCATGGGCAAAGAAAGACGACATTTTTTCTTTCCATTTGAGGTCTCTGGCAGACATCTTGCCAGCTACATGCACTGATCCTGGGAGGAACAAAGCCTGATGGCATCACTTGATTCACTGGATGCAGCGGTGTCAGATGAGATCTACTCTGAAATTTCTTAGTTTATGAACTCATCTTTGGCTGAAGCTATTTTGAATCGCAACTTTCACTTGCATTCAAGAGAGCAAAGCATAAGGAAATTATAGACCCCATTAACGAATCTGATTTAGCTAAATTCAAGGTTATCTTATTATTTAAATGTGTACAAGGAAACTTGTCTAACTCAGTCAATGAATATCCTCATGGAGATTCACGGAAAATAGATCATAATGCCATTGTCACCAAGTGGAGCTGGCACCCTCCCCCATGCCTTAAAAGTCACACGCACAAAATTGACAAGATCATTTTACTAGAATTTAATGGAGAGGAGATAATATTCAAGTTTCACAAAGAAAATCTCCACATTGAACTCTAGCCAAATAAAGAAAACCCAACTTCCTGTTTCAGTCTCAACTGGCCAGGGGACTGAAGCAATACGCTCCTCTCTTGGCAGGCATGTGTCAAGCTATCGTAATGGGGCCACCTTTTCATAACCCTTCACTTTCTGCATCATGTCTCAGCAATCCCAGGCCTGGATTCTGAGAAACTTCTTCCTCTTACATGGTTTTCCTCATCCAGCTGAGAATGCTGCTGGTTACTGCAAAACTGTTCACCAACCATACGCTCTGGTCCATACAGCTTTCTTCTTAAACTCTGGTAGAACTCTTAAGGACAACAAGGTGGCTAAGGAGACAAAAAATAGGTGTCGCTGCATTTGAAAACGTCATTTTGATCAAAAAGGTGTCAGAACAGAATTGGTCTTTTCCTCACTTGGCTAATCTTCACGACTAGGGAGTCCCGTCAAGCTTTGACAGAATTTTAATGGCGGAAAACCATTTATAAATGTTGGGGGGAAAGTTTTTTTTTTAAGTTGTCCTGCTAGAATTTAATGGGAAATTTTGCAGAATTAAAATAAAAGCTGACTTCTGGGATGCTGGTGATGGGTTGTTTTTTTTTTTCCCCTTAATGAGGGTGCTGATTACATAGCTGTGTTCCCTTTGTAAAAATCTACTTACAACCTGTGCTCTTTTCTACGTGAATATACTTCCATTAAATGTGTACTTAAAACTAAACAATAGCATGACCCTATAATAAAGTTAGGTTCATATACTCAATGGCACAAGGAGGACTGTACTGAACTATATCTGAACATGTATTCACAAGTCCCTCAGGGATCAGTTTAAAATAGGAAGTTCTGTGTACTTCCTTTAAGTAACTTTTTATGTCTCTTATTTTAGAATATTAATACAAATGTAATGAGATTGTATTTGAAATATTATAATGTGAAGGAATGTAGGTAAGCCA